>RXON01000697.1:0-34666 GCA_009667805.1 Leptobrachium leishanense
GAAGATACATAATAATAAATATATAGGATGGTGCAGCGATAGCAATGCTCCTTTTACAATAGAAGATACATAATAATAAATATATAGGATGGTGCAGCGATAGCAATGCTCCTTTTAACAATAGAAGATACTTAATAATAAATATATAGGATGGTGCAGCGATAGCAATGCTCCTTTTAACAATAGAAGAGACATAATAATAAATATATAGGATGGTGTAGCGATAGCAATGCTCCTTTTAACAATAGAAGATACATAATAATAAATATATAGGATGGTGTAGCGATAGCAATGCTCCTTTTAACAATAGAAGAGACATAATAATAAATATATAGGATAGTGTAGCGATAGCAATGCTCCTTTTAACAATAAAGATACATATAAATAAATATATAGGATGGTGTAGCGATAGCAATGCTCCTTTTAACAATACAATACATAATAATAAATATATAGGATGGTGTAGCGATAGCAATGCTCCTTTTAACAATAGAAGAGACATAATAATAAATATATAGGATGGTGTAGCGATAGCAATGCTCCTTTTAACAATAGAAGATACATAATAATAAATATATAGGATGGTGTAGCGATAGCAATGCTCCTTTTAACAATAGAAGATACATAATAATAAATATATAGGATGGTGTAGCGATAGCAATGCTCCTTTTAACAATAGAAGAGACATAATAATAAATATATAGGATGGTGCAGCGATAGCAATGCTCCTTTTAACAATAGAAGAGACATAATAATAAATATATAGGATGGTGCAGCGATAGCAATGCTCCTTTTAACAATAGAAGATACATAATAATAAATATATAGGATGGTGTAGCGATAGCAATGCTCCTTTTAACAATAGAAGATACATAATAATATATATAGGATGGTGCAGCGATAGCAATGCTCCTATTAACAATAGAAGAGACATAATAATAAATATATAGGATGGTGCAGCGATAGCAATGCTCCTTTTAACAATAGAAGACACATAATAAAAATATATAGGATGGTGTAGCGATAGCAATGCTCCTTTTAACAATAGAAGATACATAATAATAAATATATAGGATGGTGCAGCGATAGCAATGCTCCTTTTAACAATAGAAGAGACATAATAATAAATATATAGGATGGTGCAGCGATAGCAATGCTCCTTTTAACAATAGAAGATACATAATAATAAATATATAGGATGGTGTAGCGATAGCAATGCTCCTTTTAACAATAGAAGATACATAATAATAAATATATAGGATGGTGCAGCGATAGCAATGCTCCTATTAACAATAGAAGAGACATAATAATAAATATATAGGATGGTGCAGCGATAGCAATGCTCCTTTTAACAATAGAAGATACATAATAATAAATATATAGGATGGTGTAGCGATAGCAATGCTCCTTTTAACAATACAAGATACATAATAATAAATATATAGGATGGTGCAGCGATAGCAATGCTCCTTTTAACAATAGAAGATACATAATAATAAATATATAGGATGGTGCAGCGATAGCAATGCTCCTTTTAACAATAGAAGATACATAATAATAAATATATAGGATGGTGTAGCGATAGCAATGCTCCTTTTAACAATAGAAGAGACATAATAATAAATATATAGGATGGTGTAGCGATAGCAATGCTCCTTTTAACAATAGAAGAGACATAATAATAAATATATAGGATGGTGCAGCGATAGCAATGCTCCTTTTAACAATAGAAGAGACATAATAATAAATATATAGGATGGTGTAGCGATAGCAATGCTCCTTTTAACAATAGAAGATACATAATAATAAATATATAGGATGGTGTAGCGATAGCAATGCTCCTTTTAACAATAGAAGATACATAATAATAAATATATAGGATGGTGTAGCGATAGCAATGCTCCTTTTAACAATAGAAGATACATAATAATAAATATATAGGATGGTGTAGCGATAGCAATGCTCCTTTTAACAATGGAAGATACATAATAATAAATATATAGGATGGTGTAGCGATACCAATGCTGATTGGACTCAAGGCTAGGGGTTCACATACTTTTTCCACCCTGCACTGTGAATGTTTACATGTTCTGTTCAATAAACACATGAAAACATATAATGTTTGTGTTGTATTATTTTAAGCAGACTGTGTTTTTCAAATTGTTGTGACTTAGATGAAGATCAGAGCACATTTTATGACCAATTCATGCAAAACTCCACGTAATCCCAAAGGGTTCACATACTTTTTCTTGTAACTGTATCTATGGGTTCTATTATATTCCTCACGCTCGGCGCTGCTGCGTGTATCCAGGCTTTTATCGGGCGGTAACAATGTGTATTGTTGGGTGTGTAAGTGTGTGTATGTTTGTAGCTGCGTGGGTGTATGTTTGTAGTTATGCATGTGTGTGTGTTTATAGTCGTTTTGTGTATGTGTAGCTGGAGGTTTGTCGGGTACGTGTGAGGTTTGGCCGGTGCTAAGTGCAGGTCTCGGTTCCCGCAGGACATCCTTGAGAATGACAGCATTAACCTGGACTGGATGTTCAGACACTCCCTCATCAATGACATCGTAAAGGTGAGTGTGTGTGTGTGTTAGATGGAAACGCTGCACTGTGTTCACCCCCCACACCAGGGGGCCACCCCACACACAGCACCACACACTATAGCTTATGCTCAGACATACCACACAACATGCACACTGCCCTCCCACACAAACACTTCATAACACACACACTACACCTCACTTAAACACTGCACATTATATACACACTACACCTCACATTATACACACACACTACACCTCACTTAAACACTGCACATTATACACACACACACACACACTACACCGCAATTACACACTGCACATTATAAACACACACACTACACCTCACTTAAACACTGCACATTATACACACACACTGCACATGACTGATTAAGCCTGAGACCTTCCTAGCCCATACCCCAATAACCTGAATAAAACACAAACGCATATATGTCAGTTGGAATGTGCATGGGCTACAGCTTTATTAAACCATATACAACCATCCCTCGCAGTGCTTAATCACAACCTGCCCTATCGCTCCATGCAATAGGCATTTACACCAATATCCAACCAAGAGCTCGTCCCCCCGCAAGCGAGGTTCGTCTCCCCCAGGCCTCACCCGATGGCGGCTAATACCTCCTCTAAGCACTGCTGTCCAGGGAAAACCGCCAATCTTCAGCTGTGACACGATGGGATGAAATCCAAGGGTGGGTGGGCGGGTCTCACCTTGATGCACTTCTCACACTGGCAGGAACAAGAGGAAGAACCTGCCCCCATCACCAGCATATATAGTCCAGGTAAGCAACACTGTTGCAAACACACCACCAATAACACCATAGCTTTCTCCCTGACTGACAGGCCCATGCACACGTCCAGCCCCCCCCCCCTCTGAGGGGCCCCAGGGATTCTACACCCTTCCAGATCCTTCCTTAACTTACAGGCCCAGGACATCAGTCATGTCCCCCTTCCTGAAGGTCCAGGGGGTTCTTTACACAAACACTACACCTCACTTACACACTGCACATTATACACACACACTTCACCTCACTTAAACACTGCGCATGCTCACATACACTGCACATTATACACACACAGTAAGTACCCATACACTGCTAATGCACACCTACTGTGCACTCTCCCAAACTCTTTTTGTTGCTGTTACAGGGACAGGGACAGATAATGGGATTAACTCTGGTCACCAAGAAGCATTGGGCAACATACCAATAAAACAGATCAAATGGACAATAGCAGATTGTGGGGATAAACAGGGGATTCAAACTATACAGTATCCGATAATGGGCATTGGTTGCCAAACAAAACAGACAGACAAAGACCACTCCAACCTTTAACTGATGCAAACATATTCTAGATAGGGGGATTTGGAAATGGCTCAGTGACCCACACAATATAATCCTATCAACGGATACACATAGACAATAACCATAATAACAATAATCGTATTCATGTGAAGCACAGACGACACAAACACCCTGCACCTAGAATTGTAGGCACAGGGTGACTTCAACATAGGAGAGGGCAGTGAAACAATATAGAACAACAGGTCTGAACCTCCCAAATACATCTCTAGCTCCATATACCCCAAGTTCAAAGAGAGTCTCGTCACACTGCGCTTGCACTCATTTCTCTCTCCTTTTCTCCCCCCTCCCACCTCAGGGAATGTGTTTTCTCCATCGCAGCATCATCAGCTCCCACGGGAACCTCAAGTCCTCCAACTGTGTGGTGGACAGCAGATTTGTGCTGAAGATCACGGACTATGGTCTGGCCAGTTTCCGCTCCACCTGCGACCAGGACGACATCTACGCCTTATATGCCAGTGGGTGTGAAAACCTTTCTTCCTGTCTGAAGCGCAGGTCTCTGTGTTAGGATGTGAAGGGTGTGGACATGTAGAAAGTGCGCGAGATCCAGGCTGGTCACCAGCAATGGACCAATCAGTGAGCTGGGGCTGGGGACCACAGCACAGGGCGTCATGCAGGAATACACGTTCCATCACATAAACCAGCATCATAGGCAATCTGTGTCAAGGTTATGTGTGGCCCAACATGCAGACAACCCCAGCAAAGAGAGACTCAACTGACAGGCTGGTACAAGAAAGCCACAAATGCTCGCAGGGTGGACAAGATAGCCGCGTTCGGTACACGAGCAAACAATATACAAGGTCAATACAAGAGCAGAGCTTGGTACACTTTAGGTCAGTATATATATATATATATATATATATATATCTATATCACAGTATCAGAAGGGTTAAATAGCTGACAACCAAGAAACATAACTAAAACAAGGCAAGGAGGGAGGTATCATGAAAAAGGGAATAAACAAGGCAAGGTGGGAAGTATAAGAAAGGGAATAAACAAGGCGAGGCGGGAAGTATGATGAGAAAGGGAATAAACAAGGCAAGGCGGGAGGTACCATGAAAAAGGAAATAAACAAGGCAAGGCAGGAGGTACCATGAAAAAGGGAATAAACAAGGCAAGGCGGGAGGTATCATGAAAAGGAATAAACAAAGCAAGGCGGGAGGTATGAAAAGGGAATAAACAAGGCAAGGCGGGAGGTATGAAAAGGGAATAAACAAGGCAAGGCACGAGGTATCTTGGAAAAGGGAATAAACAAGGCAAGGCGGGAGGTATGAAAAGGGAATAAACAAGGCAAGGCGGGAGGTATGAAAATGGAATAAACAAGGCAAGGCGGGAGGTATGAAAAGGGAATAAACAAGGCAAGGCTGGAGGTATCTTGGAAAAGGGAATAAACAAGGCAAGGCGGGAGGTATGAAAAGGGAATAAAAGCAAGGCGGGAGGTATGAAAAGGGAATAAAAGGCGAGGTATGAAAAGAGAATAAGCAAGGCAAGGCGGGAGGTATGAAAAAGGGAATAAACAAGGCAAGGCGGGAGGTATCATGAAAAGGGAATAAACAAGGCAAGGCGGGAGATACCATGAAAAAGGGAATAAATAAGGCAAGGCGGGAGGTATCATGAAAAGGAATAAACAAGGCAAGGCGGGAGGTATGAAAAGGGAATAAACAAGGCAAGGCGGGAGGTATGAAAAGGGAATAAACAAGGCGAGGTATGAAAAGGAAAAAAAACAAGGCGGGAGGTATGAAAAGGGAATAAACAAGGCAAGGCAGGAGGTATGAAAAAGGGAATAAACAAGGCAAGGCGGGAGATACCATGAAAAAGGGAATAAATAAGGCAAGGCGGGAGGTATCATGAAAAGGAATAAACAAGGCAAGGCGGGAGGTATGAAAAGGGAATAAACAAGGCAAGTCGGGAGGTATGAAAAAGGGAATAAACAAGGCAAGGCGGGAGGTATGAAAAGGGAATAAACAAGGCAAGGCGGGAGGTATGAAAAGGGAATAAACAAGGCGAGGTATGAAAAGGGAAAAAACAAGGCAAGGCGGGAGGTATGAAAAGGGAATAAACAAGGCAAGGCAGGAGGTATGAAAAAGGGAATAAACAAGGCAAGGCGGGAGATACCATGAAAAAGGGAATAAATAAGGCAAGGCGGGAGGTATCATGAAAAGGAATAAACAAGGCAAGGCGGGAGGTATGAAAAGGGAATAAACAAGGCAAGTCGGGAGGTATGAAAAAGGGAATAAACAAGGCAAGGCGGGAGGTATGAAAAGGGAATAAACAAGGCAAGGCGGGAGGTATCATGAAAAGGAATAAACAAGGCAAGGCGGGAGGTATCATGAAAAGGGAATAAACAAGGCAAGGCGGGAGGTATGAAAAGGGAATAAACAAGGCAAGTCGGGAGGTATGAAAAAGGAATAAACAAGGCAAGCCGGGAGGTATGAAAAGGGAATAAACAAGGCAAGGCGGGAGGTATCTTGGAAAAGGGAATAAACAAGGCAAGGCGGGAGGTATGAAAAGGGAATAAACAAGGCAAGGCGGGAGATATGAAAAGGGAATAAACAAGGCAAGGCGGGAGGTATGAAAAGGAATAAACAAGCCAAGGCGGGAGGTATCTTGAAAAAGGGAATAAACAAGGCAAGGCGGGAGGTATCATGAAAAAGTGAATAAACAAGGCAAGGCGGGAGGTATGAAAAGGAATAAACAAGCCAAGGCGGGAGGTATCTTGAAAAAGGGAATAAACAAGGTGCCTTGCCTTGGGAGGTATCATGAAAAAGAGAATAAGCAAGGCAATGCGGGAGGTATGAAAAGGGAATAAACAAGGCAAGGAGGGAGGTATCTTGAGAAAGAAATAAACAAGGTAAGGCGGAGGTATCTTGAAAAAGGGAATAAACAAGGCAAGGTGGAAAGTATCATGAGAAAGGGAATAAACAAGGCAAGGTGGAAGGTATGGAAAGGAATAAAAAAGGCAAGGAGGGAGGTATCATGAAAAAGGGAATAAGCAAGGCAAGGCAGGAGGTATCATGCAGAAGGGAATAAACAATCCAAGGCAGGAGGCATCTTGAAAAAGGGAATAAACAAGGCAAGGAGGGAGGTTATCATGAAAAGGAATAAACAAGCCAAGGCGGGAGGTATTATGCAGAAGGGAATAAACAAGGCAAGGCGGGAGGTAACATGAAAAAGAGAATAAACAAGGCAAGGCGGGATGTATCTTGAAAAAGGGAATAAACAAGGCAAGGCGGGAGGTATCATGAAAAAGAAAATAAACAAGGCAAGGCAGGAGGTATGAAAAGTGAATAAACAAGGCAAGGCGGGAGGTATGAAAAGGGAATAAACAAGGCAAGGCGGGAAGTATCATGAAAAAGGGAATAAACAAGGTAAGGCGGGAGGTATGAAAAGGGAATAAACAAGGCAAGGCGGGAAGTATCATGAAAAACGGAATAAACAAGTAAACAAGGTAAGGCGGGAGGTATCTTGAAAAAGGGAATAAACAAGGCAAGGCGGGAGGTATGAAAAGGGAATAAACAAGCCATGGCGGGAAGTATGAAAAGGAATAAACAAGGCAAGGTGGGAGGTATGAAAAAGGGAATAAACAAGGCAAGGCAGGAGGTATCATGAAAAAGGAAATAAGGCAAGGCGGGAAGTATGAAAAGGAATAAACAAGGCAACGCGGGAGGTATCTTGAAAAAGGGAATAATCAAGGCAAGGCGGGAGGTATCTTGAAAAGGGAATAAAGGCAAGGCGGGAGTATGAGAAGGGATTAAACAAGGCAAGGCGGGAGGTATCTTGAAAAAGGGAATAAACAAGGCAAGGAGGGAGGTATCATGAAAAAGGGAATAAACAAGGCAAGGAGGGAGGTATCATAAAAAAGGGAATAAACAAGGCAAGGCGGGACGTATGAAAAGGTAATAAACAAGGCAAGGCGGGAGGTATCATGAAAAGGAATAAACAAGGTAAGGCAGGAAGTATCTTGAAAAAGGGAATAAACAAGGCGCCTTGCCTGGGGAGGTATCATGAACAAGAGAATAAACAAGGCAAGGCGGGAGGTATCATGAAAAAGAAAATAAACAAGGCAAGGCAGGAGGTATGAAAAGGGAATAAACAAGGCAAGGCGGGAGGTATGAAAAGGAATAAACAAGGCAAGGCGGGAGGTATCTTGAAAAAGAGAATAAACAAGGTAAGGCGGGAGGTATCATGAAAAGGGAATAAACAAGGCAAGGCGGGAGGTATCATGAAAAGGGGAATAAACAAGGCAAGGCGGGAGGTATGAAAAAGGAATAAACAAGGCAAGGCGGGAGGTATCATGAAAAGGAATAAACAAGGCAAGGCGGGAGGTATGAAAAGGGAATAAACAAGGCAAGGCGGGAGATACCATGAAAAAGGGAATAAATAAGGCAAGGCGGGAGGTATCATGAAAAGGAATAAACAAGGCAAGGCGGGAGGTATGAAAAGGGAATAAACAAGGCAAGGCGGGAGGTATGAAAAGGGAATAAACAAGGCGAGGTATGAAAAGGGGAAAAACAAGGCAAGGCGGGAGGTATGAAAAGGGAATAAACAAGGCAAGGCAGGAGGTATGAAAAAGGGAATAAATAAGGCAAGGCGGGAGATACCATGAAAAAGGGAATAAATAAGGCAAGGCGGGAGGTATCATGAAAAGGAATAAACAAGGCAAGGCGGGAGGTATGAAAAGGGAATAAACAAGGCAAGTCGGGAGGTATGAAAAAGGGAATAAACAAGGCAAGGCGGGAGGTATGAAAAGGGAATAAACAAGGCAAGGCGGGAGGTATCTTGGAAAAGGGAATAAACAAGGCAAGGCGGGAGGTATGAAAAGGGAATAAACAAGGCAAGGCGGGAGATATGAAAAGGGAATAAACAAGGCAAGGCGGGAGGTATGAAAAGGAATAAACAAGCCAAGGCGGGAGGTATCTTGAAAAAGGGAATAAACAAGGCAAGGCGGGAGGTATCATGAAAAAGTGAATAAACAAGGCAAGGCGGGAGGTATGAAAAGGAATAAACAAGCCAAGGCGGGAGGTATCTTGAAAAAGGGAATTAACAAGGTGCCTTGCCTTGGGAGGTATCATGAAAAAGAGAATAAGCAAGGCAATGCGGGAGGTATGAAAAGGGAATAAACAAGGCAAGGAGGGAGGTATCTTGAGAAAGAGAATAAACAAGGTAAGGCGGGAGGTATCTTGAAAAAGGGAATAAACAAGGCAAGGTGGAAAGTATCATGAGAAAGGGAATAAACAAGGCAAGGTGGAAGGTATGGAAAGGAATAAAAAAGGCAAGGAGGGAGGTATCATGAAAAAGGGAATAAGCAAGGCAAGGCAGGAGGTATCATGCAGAAGGGAATAAACAATCCAAGGCAGGAGGCATCTTGAAAAAGGGAATAAACAAGGCAAGGAGGGAGGTATCATGAAAAAGGGAATAAACAAGCCAAGGCGGGAGGTATTATGCAGAAGGGAATAAACAAGGCAAGGCGGGAGTATCATGAAAAAGAGAATAAACAAGGCAAGGCGGGATGTATCTTGAAAAAGGGAATAAACAAAGCAAGGAATCAGAGGAAAAAAGTATCAAAGAGGCGAAGGTATCATGAAAAAGGGAATAAACAAGGCAAGGCGAGAGGTATCATGAAAAAGGGAATAAACAAGGCAAGGCGGGAGGTATCATGAAAAAGAATAAACAAGGCAAGGCAGGAGGTATGAAAAGGGAATAAACAAGGCAAGGGGAGGTATGAAAAGGGAATAAACAAGGCAAGGCGGGAAGTATCATGAAAAAGGGAATAAACAAGGTAAGGCGGGAGGTATGAAAAGGGAATAAACAAGGCAAGGCGGGAAGTATCATGAAAAAGGGAATAAACAAGTAAACAAGGTAAGGCGGGAGGTATCTTGAAAAAGGGAATAAACAAGGCAAGGCGGGAGGTATGAAAAGGGAATAAACAAGCCATGGCGGGAAGTATGAAAAGGAATAAACAAGGCAAGGTGGGAGGTATGAAAAAGGGAATAAACAAGGCAGGAGGTATCATGAAAAAGGAAATAAGGCAAGGCGGGAAGTATGAAAAGGAATAAACAAGGCAACGCGGGAGGTATCTTGAAAAAGGGAATAATCAAGGCAAGGCGGGAGGTATCTTGAAAAAGGGAATAAAGGCAAGGCGGGAAGTATGAGAAGGGATTAAACAAGGCAAGGCGGGAGGTATCTTGAAAAAGGGAATAAACAAGGCAAGGAGGGAGGTATCATGAAAAAGGGAATAAACAAGGCAAGGAGGGAGGTATCATAAAAAAGGGAATAAACAAGGCAAGGCGGGACGTATGAAAAGGTAATAAACAAGGCAAGGCGGGAGGTATCATGAAAAGGAATAAACAAGGTAAGGCAGGAAGTATCTTGAAAAAGGGAATAAACAAGGCGCCTTGCCTGGGGAGGTATCATGAACAAGAGAATAAACAAGGCAAGGCGGGAGGTATCATGAAAAAGAAAATAAACAAGGCAAGGCAGGAGGTATGAAAAGGGAATAAACAAGGCAAGGCGGGAGGTATGAAAAGGAATAAACAAGGCAAGGCGGGGGAGTATCTTGAAAAAGAGAATAAACAAGGTAAGGCGGAGGTATCATGAAAAGGGAATAAACAAGGCAAGGCGGGAGGTATCATGAAAAGGGGAATAAACAAGGCAAGGCGGGAGGTATGAAAAAGGAATAAACAAGGCAAGGCGGGAGGTATCATGAAAAGGAATAAACAAGGCAAGGCGGGAGGTATGAAAAGGGAATAAACAAGGCAAGGCGGGAGATACCATGAAAAAGGGAATAAATAAGGCAGGCGGAGGTAGGTTCATGAAAAGGAATAAACAAGGCAAGGCGGGAGGTATGAAAAGGGAATAAACAAGGCAAGGCGGGAGGTATGAAAAGGGAATAAACAAGGCGAGGTATGAAAAGGGAAAAAACAAGGCAAGGCGGGAGGTATGAAAAGGGAATAAACAAGGCAAGGCAGGAGGTATGAAAAAGGGAATAAACAAGGCAAGGCGGGAGATACCATGAAAAAGGGAATAAATAAGGCACGGCGGGAGGTATCATGAAAAGGAATAAACAAGACAAGGCGGGAGGTATGAAAAGGGAATAAACAAGGCAAGTCGGGAGGTATGAAAAAGGGAATAAAACAAGGCAAGGCGGAGTATGAAAAGGGAATAAACAAGGCAAGGCGGGAGGTATCTTGGAAAAGGGAATAAACAAGGCAAGGGGAGAGGTATGAAAAGGGAATAAACAAGGCAAGGCGGGAGATATGAAAAGGGAATAAACAAGGCAAGGCGGGAGGTATGAAAAGGAATAAACAAGCCAAGGCGGGAGGTATCTTGAAAAAGTGAATAAACAAGGCAAGGCGGGAGGTATGAAAAGGAATAAACAAGCCAAGGCGGGAGGTATCTTGAAAAAGGGAATAAACAAGGTGCCTTGCCTTGGGAGGTATCATGAAAAAGAGAATAAGCAAGGCAATGCGGGAGGTATGAAAAGGGAATAAACAAGGCAAGGAGGGAGGTATCTTGAGAAAGAGAATAAACAAGGTAAGGCGGGAGGTATCTTGAAAAAGGGAATAAACAAGGCAAGGTGGAAAGTATCATGAGAAAGGGAATAAACAAGGCAAGGTGGAAGGTATGGAAAGGAATAAAAAAGGCAAGGAGGGAGGTATCATGAAAAAGGGAATAAGCAAGGCAAGGCAGGAGGTATCATGCAGAAGGGAATAAACAATCCAAGGCAGGAGGCATCTTCAAAAAGGGAATAAACAAGGCAAGAAGGGAGGTATCATGAAAAAGGGAATAAACAAGCCAAGGCGGGAGGTATTATGCAGAAGGGAATAAACAAGGCAAGGCGGGAGGTATCATGAAAAAGAGAATAAACAAGGCAAGGCGGGATGTATCTTGAAAAAGGGAATAAACAAAGCAAGGCGAGAGGTATCATGAAAAAGGGAATAAACAAGGCAAGGCGAGAGGTATCATGAAAAAGGGAATAAACAAGGCAAGGCGGGAGGTATCATGAAAAAGAAAATAAACAAGGCAAGGCAGGAGGTATGAAAAGGGAATAAACAAGGCAAGGCGGGAGGTATGAAAAGGGAATAAACAAGGCAAGGCGGGAAGTATCATGAAAAAGGGAATAAACAAGGTAAGACCGGGAGGTATGAAAAGGGAATAAACAAGGCAAGGCGGGAAGTATCATGAAAAAGGGAATAAACAAGTAAACAAGGTAAGGCGGGAGGTATCTTGAAAAAGGGAATAAACAAGGCAAGCGAGGTATGAAAAGGGAAAAAACAAGCCATGGCAGGGAAGTATGAAAAGGAAAAACAAGGCAAGGTGGGAGGAAAAAAGGGAATAAACAAGGCAAGGCAGGAGGTATCATGAAAAAGGAAATAAGCAAGGCGGGAAGTATGAAAAGGAATAAACAAGGCAACGCGGGAGGTATCTTGAAAAAGGAATAAACAAGCAAGGAGGGAGGTATCATGAAAAAGGGAATAAACAACGGCAAGGGAGGTATCAAAAAAAGGGAATAAACAAGGCAAGGCGGGACGTATGAAAAGGTAATAAACAAGGCAAGGCGGAGGTATCATGAAAAGGAATAAACAAGGTAAGGCAGGAAGTATCTTGAAAAAGGGAATAAACAAGGCGCCTTGCCTGGGGAGGTATCATGAACAAGAGAATAAACAAGGCAAGGCGGGAGGTATCATGAAAAAGAAAATAAACAAGGCAAGGCAGGAGGTATGAAAAGGGAATAAACAAGGCAAGGCGGGAGGTATCTTGAAAAAGAGAATAAACAAGGCGGGAGGTATTATGCAGAAGGGAATAAACAAGGCAAGGTGGGAGGTATCATGAGAAAGGGAATAAAAAAGCCAAGGCGGGAGGTATTTTATTTATTATTATTATTCTTTATTTATAAAGCGCCAGCATATTCCGCAGCGCTGTACAATAAGCACAGTATAGACAGGGTTACAATACATTGAACAACATTTGACAAACAGTACAGGAGGAGATGAGGGCCCTATTCCGTAGGAACTCACAATCTAGGAGGGTTGGGGTTGGAAACAGGAGGAGAGGACTGTAAGGTTAGAGTGATTGATGGTTGTGTCAGTGAGTTGGGTGGTAGGCTTCCCTAAATAGGAATGTTTTAAGGGAGCGTTTGAAGGAAGAGAAGTTAGGGGTAAGTCTGACAGTACGAGGGAGAGCGTTCCAGAGAGTGGGGGCTGCGCGTGAGAAATCCTGCAGTCTATCATGGGAAGAGGTGATGCGGGGAGAAGCTAGGCGCAGGTCACTGTTTGACCTTAGGGAGCGGGCTGGGGTGTATTGGTGATTAGTGAGGACAGGTAGTGGGGCGCTGAGTTAGTGAGGGTTTTGTAGGTAAGGATAAGGATTTTGAACTTAATTCTGCAGTGGATGGGGAGCCAGTGAAGGGACTCGCAGAGGGGAGCGGCAGAGACAGAGCGGCGGGTGAGGTGAATTAGCCTGGCGGAGGTGTTCAGGATGGATTGTAGGGGGAGAGGCGGGACAGAGGGAGGCCAGATAAGAGATTATTGCAATAGTCGAGTCGGGAGATTACCAGGGCGTGTATGAGTTGTTTTGTGGTGACAGCGGTAAGAAATGGCCGAATTCTGGAAATATTACGCAGTTGGTATCGGCAGGAGGAGGAAAGAGACTTGATGTGGGGGATGAAGGAAAGAGCAGAGTCAAGTGTAACTCCAAGGCAGCGAACTTGGTTTGATGGGGAGATGGTGATACCCAGGTATCATGAAAAAGAGAATAGACAAGGCAAGGCAGGATGTATCTTGAAAAAGGGAATAAACAAGGCAAGGCAGACAATTATTCTAAGGGCAGGGCCATCTGTTCCTTATGTGTTTTAGTATGTCTCATGTCTGCACTCCCCCATTGTACAGCGCTGCGGAATATGCTGGCGCTTTATAAATACAGAATAATAATAATAATAATAAAGGCGGGAGGTATCTAGAAAAAGGGAATAAACAAGGCGCCTTGCCTTGGGAGGTATCACGAAAAAGAGAATAAATAAGGCAAGGTGGGAAGTATCATGAAAAAGGGAATAAACAAGACAAGGCGGGAGGTATGAAAAGGAATAAACAAGGCAAGGAGGGAGGTATCATGAAAAAGGGAATAAACAAGGCAAGGCGGGAGGTATCATGAAAAAGGGAATAAACAAGGCAAGGTGGGAGGTATGAAAAGGAATAAACAAGGCAAGGAGGGAGGTATCATGAAAAAGGGAATAAACAAGGCAAGGCGGGAGGTATCATGAAAAAGGGAATAAACAAGGCAAGTCGGGAGGTATTATGCAGATGGGAATAAACAAGGTAAGGTGGGAGGTATGAAAAGGGAGTAAACAAGGCAAGGTGGGAGGTATCATGAAAAAGGGAATAAACAATAGACATGTGCATTCGTTTTAGTACTAAAACGATTTAGTCCGAATTTTGGGATAATTTAGTTTTCGTATGACTCAAGAGAAACGAAACTGCTCAGTACAAAAAACGAAAGAAACTAAAATAAAATGCACTACATTTTAGTTTCAGTCCTTTTTGTGATATACATTGATGAGTGAAGGAGACCAGCAATGAAGAGCGCAACATCGCAACATCAGAAGTTCTGCACCCTCCACATGCCAATGCAGTAGGATGTTCTTATACAAGAGGGGTATAATTAATGCAGAGGATGTTCTATACATTATACAGAGAAAGGTATAAATTGAGAGGATGTTCTATACAGAGAGGGACATTAATTCAGGAGGATGTTCTATATATATATACAGAAGGGGTATTAATGCAGGTGGATGTTGTATACATTATACAGAGAGGGGTATTAATGCAGGAGGATGTTCTAAACATTATATAGAGAGCAGCCTCTTTTTTTTAGCCCTTTAAATCCAGTGGCTGTGAGCGCTGAGATCGGCTGCTTGTTATATATCTCTCAGTACAATATATCAGACTCATCTGTTACAGTAACTGACTGCTGCTCATCACAGTGCTCAGAGTTTCAGTAAACAGAAATAATATTGTTCTAACCTCTTATATAAAAATATTATTTACTAGGTTTACTGAAACTCTGAGCGCTGTGATGAGCAGCAGTCAGTTACTGTAACAGCTTTGCCTGACACGGGGCAGTATTACAATGTTGGTGCTAACTTAACCAGAGCTGTTGTAAGCTGAAGAGCCATTATAGCCTATGGAGGTTTTCAGTTTACAACTGCTCTGATTAGTTAGCACCAGCTATGTAATATGGCCCACATTGTGCTGAGAGTGAGAGATACTGTAACAAGCAGCGATCTCAGCCCTCTGAGGAGCCACTACAATAGTAATTGTATCCACTGGTTTTCGGATGAATGAAATTCGTTTTCATACTAAAGAACTGAAAACGAATTTCTTTAGCAACTAAATAAATTGCATTTTAGGACTAATCCATTAGTTCAAAACGACATTTTGTGCTGTGCACATGTCTAATAAACAAGGCAAGTCGGGAGGTATTATGCAGAAGGGAATAAACAAGGCAAGGTGGGAGGTATTATGCAGAAGGGAATAAACAAGGCAAGGTGGGAGGTATGAAAAGGGAATAAACAAGGCAAGTCGGGAGGTATTATGCAGAAGGGAATAAACAAGGCAAGGTGGGAGGTATGAAAAGGGAATAAACAAGGCAAGGCAGACAATTATTCTAAGGGCAGGGCCATCTGTTCCTTATGTGTTTTAGTATGTCTCATGTCTGCACTCCCCCATTGTACAGCGCTGCGGAATATGCTGGCGCTTTATAAATACAGAATAATAATAATAATAAAGGCGGGAGGTATCTTGAAAAAGGGAACAAAGAAGGCGCCTTGCCTTGGGAGGTATCATGAAAAAGAGAATAAACAAGGCAAGGCGTGATGTATCTTGAAAAAGGGAATAAACAAAGCAAGGCGGGAGGTATCATGAGAAAGGGAATAAACAAGGCAAGGCAGGAGGTATGAAAATGGAATAAACAAGGCAAGGCGGGAGGTATGAAAAGGAATAAACAAGCCAAGGCTGGAGGTATCTTGAAAAAGGGAATAAACAAGGCAAGGCGGGAGGTATCTTGAAAAAGGGAATAAAAAAGGCAAGGTGGGAAGTATCATGAGAAAGGGAATAAACAAGGCAAGGTGGGAGGTATGGAAAGGAATAAACAAGGCAAGGAGGGAGGTATCATGAAAAAGGGAATAAGCAAGGCAAGGCAGGAGGTATCATGCAGAAGGGAATAAACAATCCAAGGCAGGAGGCATCTTGAAAAAGGGAATAAACAAGGCAAGGAGGGAGGTATCATGAAAAAGGGAATAAACAAGGCAAGGCGGGAGGTATTATGCAGAAGGGAATAAACAAGGCAAGGCGGGAGGTATCATGAAAAAGAGAATAAACAAGGCAAGGCGGGATGTATCTTGAAAAAGGGAATAAACAAAGCAAGGCGGGAGGTATGAAAAGGAATAAACAGGCCAAGGCGGGAGGTATCTTGAAAAAGGGAATAAACAAGGCAAGGCGGGAGGTATCATGAAAAAGGGAATAAACAAGGCAAGGCGGGAGGTATCTTGAAAAAGGGAATAAACAAGGCGCCTTGCCTGGGGAGGTATGAAAAAGAGAATAAACAAGGCAAGGCGGGAGGTATCATGAAAAAGAAAATAAACAAGGCAAGGCAGGAGGTATGAAAAGGGAATAAACAAGGCAAGGCGGGAGGTATCTTGAAAAAGGGAATAAACAAGGCAAGGCGGGAGGTATGAAAAGGGAATAAACAAGGCAAGGCGGGAAGTATCATAAAAAAGGGAATAAACAAGGTAAGGCGGGAGGTATCTTCAAAAAGGGAATAAACAAGGCAAGGCGGGAGGTTTCTTGAAAAAGAGAATAAACAAGGCAAGGCGGGAGGTATGAAAAGGGAATAAACAAGGCAAGGCCGGAAGTTTCTTGAAAAGGGAATAAACAAGGCAAGGCGGGAGGTATGAACAGGAATAAACAAGGTAAGGCGGGAGGTATGAAAAGGGAATAAACAAGGCAAGGCGGGAGGTATCATGAAAAGGAATAAACAAGGTAAGGTGGGAAGTATCTTGAAAAGGGGAATAAACAAGGCAAGGCAGAGGTTTCTTGAAAAGGAATAAACAAGGCAAGGTGGGAGGTATGAAAAGGGAATAAACAAGGCAAGGAGGGAGGTATCATGAAAAAGGGAATAAACAAGGCAAGGAGGGAGGTATCATGAAAAAGGGAATAAACAAGGCAAGGAGGGAGGTATCATGAAAAAGGGAATAAACAAGGCAAGGCGGGAGGTATGAAAAGGGAATAAACAAGGCAAGGCGGGAGGTATCATGAAAAGGAATAAACAAGGTAAGGCGGGAGGTCTGAAAAGGGAATAAACAAGGCAAGGCGGGAGGTATCATGAAAAAGGGAATAAACAAGACTAGGGACGATAGCACAATCCGAGACGCAATGCAGAGGATGCAAGGAATTGGAATCCACGACAGGACACTTGGATGTGTTGCTGGCCGATTTTTACATCCGCGTGATGGTGTGCGTGCTGTAGCAGGAGGTGTGCATGCTGTAGCAGGTTGTGTGCGTGCTGTAGGTGGTGTGCGTGCTTTAGCAGGTGGTGTTCGTGCTGTAGATGGTGTGCAAGCTGTAGCAGGAGGTGTGTGTGCTGTAGATGGTGTGCGCGCTGTAGCAGGAGGTGTGCATACTGTAGATGGTGTGCGCACTGTAGCAGGAGGTGTGCGTGCTGTAGATGGTGTGCGTGCTGTTGCAGGAGGTGTGCGTGCTGTAGATGGTGTGGGTGCTGTAACAGGAGCTTGTGCTTGCTGTAGATGGTGTGCGCGCTGTAGCAGTAGGTGTGCATGCTGTAGATGGTGTGCGTGCTGTAGCAGTACTGATAGATATACTGGCTGCCATTAAGAGTCAATTAGCAGTTTTGACGCTGTGAGTGTCACATGACATGGTTTGGTTGTTCACACGGCGTTTTTGTTGCGGTGGTTATGGTCACAGTCTCTCCTTGTTGCTGCATATTGAGATGTTCTGTAATTACCAGACAGGATATATGTCTCTACCCTAACAGAAAAGCTCTGGACGGCCCCTGAACTTCTCCGCATGGGAAGACCTCCCCCGCAGGGCACACAGAAGGGGGACGTGTATAGCTTCGGGATAATCCTCCAGGAAATCGCTCTACGCAACGGCTCCTTCTACATCCTGGGCATGGATCTCAGCCCAAAAGGTCAGTGCGGGGTTCTGGCAGTCTGGTGGATCCAGAGAAAGCTGGCATCTCATTCTGTGCCGCATCTTCTGGATCGCATCTGGATGGCACATGTGGTCCTTATCGGAGGATACTGATCCCGGTGTCTGCCCAGGCACACTGTTTCCATGTTGGTGAGCTGCACCGCGGCATGTTTTATTGTTTTACAGGTTGCGCTCATCCCTCTTTACATCTTGTTCAGTTATGCTGAGGTTTTGGATCCAGAAATGAGTCGGTGCCGCACGCTTCCTGCCGCTAGCGCTCTGCAACTCCAGAAACCGGAGGAGCTGGAATGAAAGCTCGGCGTTACATCTGCCTTGGGGGGTCTGATTGGGGGGCTCTCCTCATACGTTATAGGGTTATTCATACAGAGAGCGTCCTGGGGGGGGGGTGTTGCATCACTTCATACATTCATACTGGAACGGGGTAATAATCCCTCTCAACTCTTTAAAATCTAGGAGTGATGTGGAAGAAGGTTCCAGCCTTGGTGTCAGAATAATCAGAATTTTAATAAATACCGGAGGCAAATATTTTGCATTCTCTTTTCTTTCCTTAACATTGTGACGTGCGTCACTTTGAACTTGGGGTGCATAGACCTGGGCATGTATTTGGGAGGTGCAGGCCTGATGTTCCATATCATTTCTTTGCCCTCTGAGTGCAGAGAGTTTGTGTAATCTGAGTTATGTAAGAATAATGTTATTGTCTATCGTTATGTGTATCTGTTGATATCTGCTGGTAGGATTAGCTTTCCAGCATGGTTTGTTGTTCGGTTTCAAGCTGGCCCTCCAGCCATTCGTTCATTATACGGGAGCTGTGCTCCAGCTTCAGTATTTGAGCGTTGGCTCCACTGAGCTCCTTGTTCAGGGTGAGGGTAGATTCCTCGCAGGCCCCTAGCTGGGCTGACAATTGTCATATAGTGGCTGCCTCTTCTTGCGCTTCCTTGCATCGCCAATCTTTCTCCTCCAAGACAGCTCACACGATTCCAGTCCGTGAGAAATAGATCGGAAGGAGTAAATCTGTCGATGGAGAGGCAGGAAAAACAAGAAACTTTATTTGACGTATTGAAAAAGTTAAAATGTTATTTGAAGCGTTAGTGGGTATTTTTACTCATGTTCCCACTTGGGGGGGGCTTCTGTAATTGGGGTATCGAGCCTGGTTCCAGGGTTTCTAATTGAATCTGGTTTTATTGGGTTCAGGTAAATATCAGAGGGGTATTAGGCATAATCATTGATCACTTATGAAATTGACCAGATCAAAGGTCACCCTTTAGCACATTGCCCGTCATCATAGATCATTCCTGGGAGCCTCTCTGTTACGTTCCCCCGGCCAGGCCCACTGGTGCTGAGAGCTCTTCTCAGCCCTTTTGGTTTTTAGGGTTAATCTGTTTAGTTCTCCGCCCCTGGAGTCTCAGCCTCTGACCAGACCTGTGGTCACATGACCTGCACTGCCCTATATAATGGCAATCAGTGCACTTGTTCCCTGATCCAGTATATGGTCTTCCTTGCTGAGTACCTGAATTTTGCATTTTGTATTTTTGATATCTTGATTCCTGGCTACGTATCTTGACTATCCTTGTGTTTACCCCTGGTATTGTATTTTGACTTTCTGGTTTATGACTTCTGGCTTTGCATACTGACTATTCTCTTGCTTGATCCCATTTGTGTTTTGTCTGTGTGGTATTCAGGATTCAGGTTTATGTTTGAACCACACTACAGTCTCTGTTGTTTGTTTATCTGGTGTGAGTCCTAATTGTAGGAATCCAGTTTTGTTGTATGTCCCTGCTTGTTGCAGCTCTAACCTCAAGTTCTATATGTGAGTCCTGCCCTGCATGTTGCTGACTATATTTCTGTCAAGTCTGTTTTTCTGGTTTATGTCATGTGTATCTAGTGCAGCAGCTCATTGTTCTGGTTTATAGAGACCACCTCAAGGATCTCTTTCTTGTTCGGTTGCTGCTAGACATTCCTTCCTGCCAAGTCTAGTTGAACCCGGTTGTTTCATTATGTATATCTTCCCACCCTGTACTCTGTATATTCAGAAGGACATCCAAGGACCTTACCCCAGTGCAGGGCTTTTCTCGTGTGTGCATACTGTCTTGTCTGGTTCTGTTGTATCCTGTGTTCAGGGTTCTGCAATAGGCAGAAGGACACATACCTGCCTAAAGGGCTTAATATTTGCTGGTTTTAAATCCATTCTTTTATAATGGCAGGCTTGGTCCAGTGTAAGAGCTGTCATGCATTTGTTTTTAGATCCAATTTTTGGAGGTTTGGAGTGTGCCTGATATGTAGGCAGCTCTCTTTATTGCAGCAGGAAATTTCCTGTTTGAAGTCTGAGATTTGTAAATTATCTGTTAGACAAACTCAGGCTATGGCTATGTCTGTTACAAAGCCACTGGCACAGAGGCCTCCTAGGAGCGGCAGATGGACTACTGTAGGATCTGGTAGACTTAGAGTTGTGGATAGAAGGCATGTCCCACAGTCTGTGGCTCTTCTTAATTCTTTTGAGGCACTTTCAGAGTGTAGTGGTGAGACGGAAGTAGGCTCAGACACCATATTTGAGGAACCACCATCCCCTATGCCTAAGGTATGCAGGACTGCAACCAAGAACAATAAGGAAAAGGTGGGACATGATAGAAGGCAATTGTTGCTGGGTGATTCTATCATAAGAGGTGTTGAGCTGGAGAGTAGTGCTTTGGTGAGATGTCTTCCTGGGGCTACTGCTCATAGAGACAAGAGACGTATTCTCAATATTGTCAAACAAGCAAAGCAGCAAGAGGAAGTGGATGTTCTAGTCCATCTAGGGACAAATGACTTGGCTAGCAATGAGATTTCTGAGATTAAGGAAGATTTTTGTGTTCTTGGAGGTGAAATACAGCAGATTGCGTCCACTGTGTCATTCTCTGATGTTTTGCCTGTGCATAACATTCAGGATAGGCATATGCGCAATAGGGAATTTAATTTGTGGCTTCGGGAATGGTGTCGAGAGCAAGGATTTGGCTTTGTGTCCCATGATAGCTCTAATTGGAGCAGAAAGGAACTGTATAAAAAAGATGGTTTGCATCTTACTCATAGGGGAACATATGTTCTCAGTGAGAAGTTCAAAGGCTTTGCAAAGAAATATTTAAACTAGGAGGGGGGGACAAAAGGGTAAAAAACAATCTGCCTTTTGTCCCCCAAAACTAAATCGGAGGGTGCAAGCAACATGCGGGGAAAAAAAGGACAAGCTCAGAGTCGTGTCTATAAATGCTCGCAGTTTAGTCAATAAAATCAATGAACTGGAGGCAATGATGGCAGCTGAAAAAGTAGATTTAGTTGCGGTTACTGAGACATGGTTCAGTGAGAAAAATAACTGGGACATAACAATACCGGGGTACTCTTTATATAGAAAAGACAGAGAAGGTAGGAAAGGAGGAGGAGTGGCCCTGTATGTGAAAAACAACAAAAAAACGAACCAAATAAAAGTGAGCGAGGTGAACATAGAGTCAGTTTGGGTTACGCTAACATTTGGCAATCATACAGTAGCTCGTGTAGGTGTGATCTATAGACCCCCTGGACAAGTAGAAGAGCTAGATAATCTGCTGCTTGAGGAAATAGCCAAAATGGCAATGAAGGGGGAAGTTATTATCATGGGGGACTTTAATCTTCCTGATGTGAACTGGAAAACCAAAACAGCTGGGTGCACCAGGAGTACAAATATTCTAAACTCCCTACTGGGATTATCTTTAACACAAGTAGTTGAGGAGCCGACCCGTAAAGAGGCCATATTGGATTTAATACTCACAAATGGAGGTTTGGTATCGGACGTTGTTGTAGGTGAAAATTTGGGATCTAGTGATCACCAGTCAGTATGGTTTAATATAAGAACAGGGATGGAGCCGCACCACACAAAAACAAAAGTTTTAGACTTTAAAAAAACAGATTTTTCTAAAATGAAATTTTGTGTGAAGGAGTCATTATCAGACTGGAGGAGTTTAAAGGGAGTCCAGGAGAAATGGGATTATTTAAAGGAAACATTATTGAAGGCCACAGGCAATTGCATTCAACTTGTTAGCAAAAACAAAAAAGGGAAGAAACCACTGTGGTACTCTGCAGAAGTGGCCAAAATAGTGAAGAACAAAAAGACAGCATTCAATAATTATAAAACAACTCAGGCAAACCTATAAGATTAGGCAGAAAGAGGCAAAGCACTTTATAAGGGCTTCCAAAGCACACGCAGAAGAGAAAATAGCTCAGTCAGTAAAAAAGGGGGACAAAACATTTTTTAGATACATAAACGAGAAAAGAAAAGTAAAACAAGGATTAGTTGGATTAAAAACAAAGGAAGGAAGGTATGTAGAAGAGGATAAAAGTCTCGCTGACTGCCTCAATGAATATTTTTGTTCAGTCTTTGCAGAAGAAAAGGAAGGAAAGGGACCTCAGTTAGGAGGAAACACTAACGAGACAATTACATATGAGTTTACAGAGGAGGAGGTTCTACAGCAGCTGTCTAAAGTAAAGACAAATAAGTCAATAGGGCCTGATGGGATCCACCCTAAATTATTGAAAGAGCTCAGTGATGTAATAGCAAAACCATTAACAGATTTATTTAACCAATCCTTGTTAACGGGAGTCGTCCCAGAAGACTGGAAATTAGCAAATGTTGTGCCCATTTACAAGAAGGGTAATAGGGAGGAATCGGAACTATAGGCCAGTTAGTCTTACGTCAGTAGTGGGGAAATTAATGGAAACCATGTTAAAGGAAAGGATTGTTGAACATCTAAAAACACATAGATTACAGGATCAGAAACAACATGGGTTTACCTCAGGGAGATCATGCCAAACTAATCTTATTGATTTTTTTGATTGGGTAACAAAAATAATAGACACAGGTGGTGCAGTAGACATTGCTTATTTAGATTTCAGTAAGGCTTTTGATACTGTTCCGCATAGAAGGCTTATCAATAAATTGCAATCTTTGAGCTTGGATTCCAATAATGTTGAATGGATTAGGCAGTGGCTGAGTGACCGTCAACAGAGGGTTGTGGTAAATGGAGTTTATTCGGCGCAAGGTCTTGTTACCAGTGGGGTACCTCAGGGGTCAGTACTTGGACCCATTCTCTTTAATATTTTTATTAGTGATATTGCAGAAGGTATTAATGGAAAAGTATGTCTTTTTGCTGATGACACAAAGATTTGCAACAATGTTGATGTTCCTGGAGGGATCAGCCAAATGACAAATGATTTAGGTAAACTAAAAAAAATGGTGGGAGCTGTGACAATTGAGTTTTAATGTGGATAAGTGCAAGATAATGCACCTGGGACGTAAAAACCCAAGGGCTGAATATAGAATATTTGATACAGTCCTAACCTCAACATCTGAGGAAAGGGATTTAGGGGTCATTATTTCAGAGGATCTAAGGGTAAGTAGTCAATGTAATAGAGCAGCAGGAAATGCTGGCAGAATGCTTGGTTGTGTAGGGAGAGGTATTAGCAGTAGGAAAAGGGAAGTGCTCATGCCACTGTACAGAGCACTGGTGAGACCTCACGGTTTCCAGTACTGCACACAGTACTCCAAGTATCTCCAGAAGGATATAGAAACATAGAAAAATGTTGGCAGATAAGAACCTTTCGGCGCATCTAGTCGCCCAATTACATGGATACTTTACCTGGATTTATCTTTTGTTTAGGATAGCCTTATGCCTATCCCATGCCTGCTTAAATTCAATTACTGTTTTGGCCTCTACCACTTCTACTGGAAGACTGTTCCATGTATCCACCACCCGCTCAGTAAAATAATGCCTCCTTAAGTTACTTTTAAACCTTTGCCCCTCTAATCTAAGACTATGTCCTCTTGTTTTGCTACTTTGTTTCCTTTTAAATATACTCCCTTCCTCTACCTTGTGGATTCCCTTTACGTATTTAAATGTTTCTATCATATCTCCTCTGTCTCGTCTTTTTTACAAGCTGTACATGTTAAGATCATTAAGCCTTTCCTGGTAACTTTTCTCCTTCAAGCCATACACCATTTTAGTAGCCCTTCTCTGAACTCTCTCTAAGATGTCTATATCCTTCTGGAGGACATCTTAGACATCTTAGAGAGAGTTCAGAGAAGGGCTACTAAAATGGTGTACGGCTTGAAGGAGAAAAGTTACCAGGAAAGGCTTAATGATCTTAACATGTACAGCTTGGAAAAAAGACGAGACAGAGGAGATATGATAGAAACATTTAAATACGTAAAGGGAATCCACAAGGTAGAGGAAGGGAGTATATTTAAAAGGAAACAAAGTAGCAAAACAAGAGGACATAGTCTTAGATTAGAGGGGCAAAGGTTTAAAAGTAACATCAGGAAGCATTATTTTACTGAGAGGGTGGTGGATACATGGAACAGTCTTCCAGTAGAAGTGGTAGAGGCCAAAACAGTAATTGAATTTAAGCAGGCATGGGATAGGCATAAGGCTATCCTAAACAAAAGATAAATCCAGGTAAAGTATCCATGTAATTGGGCAGACTAGATGGGCCGAAAGGTTCTTATCTGCCGACATTTTTCTATGTTTCTATGTTTCTAATAAAACACACAGCAGCAAGGACCCCCCTTTTGCTCCTGAGGCGGCCACCGTAACACTCTCCCTGTCAATGGATCAGTTAGAGTGAGAGAAATTGTATAAACGTGGTAAAACAATAAATCAGCCTAAGTATCAGCTACAACATAGCGTGGCTCCTTGAGGCGGGCGATCGTAAATATTGCAGAGTTAACCATCTCACCCCTCTTCAGTAGTATTAGAGGTTGTGCAAACAAGGCGTTCAGGCTGAAGAGCATCCAGGGAAATGTCCTTTGCTCAAACAAAGCAGCGATCGCTCCTTGTAGGAGGCGAATTAGAACAATTACCGGCCGCCCAGAAAGTGAATTTACCAAAGAACAACGTTAACCCCATCCGCTCAACAACATTGTATTTAAAAACATGTAGCTAAAATAAAAATGCCAACATTAGGACGCGTTTCGCCGTGACAGGAGCTCAGCTTCCTCAGCTTAGCGGCAAACAAATTTCCGTCTCTCTGTTATCTTGAGAATCCATCTGCTACATAATTGGAAGAGTCAGGTCCACTCAAATGGAGATGTTCCTCTCCAAACAATAGATGTAAAGGTCCGCCAGAAGCTTGGAACGAGATCCTCCAAGGCGGTTGATGTACTGCCTGCGACTAGCTTGTGGTAATTTATGTGGAGCTGTTGTTCCTCTGGTGTGAAAGCACCGCCCATAGACTGAGAGCCACAGGAGAGAAGGCCAACAATTCTTGGTAGGTCCCAGAGATTAATGTGGTCCAAGACCAGGAGGCCTCGGAGCAACTTTTTGATACTGCAGATCTTTGATAGAGGGAGTCGCAGTTGGCATCGGGAGGTGTCAACATCAAATCCCAGGAAGATCACTGTCTGAGTGGGCGTCAAAATGGGCTTGTGGAGGATAAAGCCTAGGTCCTATATCAAGGTGATTACCAGATTAGTGTGATGAACCACCATTCTCTGGTCTTTGCCAAGACCAGGATGTCATCCATATAGATTATGGTACAGATGCCCTGGGAGCGGATGAAGACCATCACTAGCTTCATAAGCTTTGTGAAGCACCAGGGCGACGAGCTGAGGCCAAAGGGCAGTCATGTGAACTGACAGAGTGCCGCTCCAGCAGAATTGAAGGTAATGCCGGCAGGTGTGATGAACCGGGACCGTGAGGTATTTATTTATAAAGGATTTTACCAGGAAGGATACATTGAGATTTCTCTCGTTTTCAAGTACGTCCTGGGTTCAAGAACATTACTCATCTTTCAATTCGGGGGTGAGTGAACCAATCGTGCCTCCATTTTGAAATGGTGGTTTGTTACGAATTTGTTTAAGGCCTTGGGATTGAACATAGGCCATAGATCGCCAGACTTCTTGTGGACCAAGAAGACATTGCTGATAAAAGTGGGGAGACCCACGGCCGGTTGAATGTTGCCCTTTTGGTGTAGAGACCAGAGCTCCTGCTTCACTAGAGCCTGTTCTTCCCTGGTGAAGGGAGCTTTGGCCCGGGGAAGAGTGTTAGCAGAGGACCTGGGTATATTCTATTGAGAAACCAGTTATGGTTTATAACCATGGATCTGAAGTTAGAATGCGCCAGTTGTGTAGGAAAAACGTAAGTGGCCAGTGACCTGAAAGTGAAACAGAGAGAGAGGATATGCACTTACCTGAAGGGAAGCATCCTGTAGCGGTAGAGGAACCACGGCCGCAGAAAGAGCCACCTGGAGAGTACCAGTCAAGGGCAGTATTGAGAGTCTTCAGTGGGAGCAGTGAGATGGGGACAGAAGATGGTGGAGGACCGGCTGGCAATCCGATCCCTTGGAGCGCCAGCCCTGTAGAAACAACAGCAGCATAGAGGTAGCGATGCATCCAAGTGGGAATATGTCAGGGAGTGATGAAGCGTTAAGTGCACCTCTTTTTTGCTTTGCCATAAGATAGCGGCTGTCACGAGACAGCGGACAAGACTGCAAGCGCCAAATGCGGAGGAAAACGCACATTACCACACCCAAACCCAGAAGAGTTCCGGGCAGGCCCCCAGCACCCGGGACAGAGTCCGTAACACGAGGGCTGCACGGATGGGAGACGGCCACCAGAGGGATAATGCAGAAAAAACAGAGGCCCAAAACACAGCAGGGAAAACGGTAATGTGAAAATTAAATACTGGGTAAGAAAAACCCCAAGAAAATAAATGGAATGCGCATAAGACCGAAAAAAACATTAACTCCAGGAATGAAGCTGGAGAACGGCTCACCTACAGGTCAGCACTCAGCAGCAAAGAAAAGAGGACCTGGGGGGGCTTCATGCTTTCTGGTTATATATGCTGTTCCTTGATTGGTCTCTTAAATTTCTATATCGTTAAAGTTTTTATCTTTGCTGGAAGTTGAGGAAAGAGATTTCAAAATATCAGCCTCCGTCTTGCCATAAAATTACATATTAATCATTTCATATACAAGCTACTGTATGTGTGATGTGCAATAAGATATAAGCATATAGTAAATTATATATAATCTATGTATGATGTGCAATAAGATATAAGCATATAGTAAATTATATATAATCTATGTATGATGTGCAATAAGATATAAGCATATAGTAAATTATATATAATCTATATGTGATGTGCAATAAGATATAAGCATATAGTAAATTATATATAATCTATGTATGATGTGCAATAAGATATAAGCATATAGTAAATTATATATAATCTATATGTGATGTGCAATAAGATATAAGCATATAGTAAATTATATATAATCTATATGTGATGTGCAATAAAATATAAGCATATAGTAAATTATATATAATCTATGTATGATGTGCAATAAGATATAAGCATATAGTAAATTATATATAATCTATATGTGATGTGCAATAAGATATAAGCACATACTAAATGATATATAATCGATGTGTGATGTGGAATAAGGTATAAGCATATATTACATGATATATTTTATTGCACATCACACATAGATTATATATCATTTAATATATGCTTATATGTGTGATGTGCAATAAGATATAAGCATGTATTAAATGAGATATAATCCATGTGTGATGTGCAATAAAGTATAAAGCTCCTATGTTAATCATTTTAATATATAATGTATAAATATCCAAAACAGGAAGATGTGTAAGAGTAACAACACATTCTGCCTGTGCTCGGGGATGTAATAATAATAATGTGTTTTATTCCTACAGAGATCGTGCAGAAAGTGCGCAATGGTCAGCGTCCGTATTTTCGGCCGTCCATAGACACAAGTTGTCACAGTGAAGAGCTCGGGATTTTGATGGAGCGATGCTGGGCTGAGGAGCCACTGGAGAGGCCAGATTTTAACCAAATCAATGTCTTCATTTGCAAGTTTAACAAGTGAGGATCGTCTCATAACTGTGGGCAGAGGTGGATGAAGGAAGGCCAGGGGGTGAAAAGAAGGCCAGGGGGATGAAGGAAGGCCAAGGGGTGAAAGAAGGCCAGGGAGGCGAAGGTAGGACAGGGGTGAATGAAGGCTGGGGGTGTAGGATCTGGGTATGGATTAGGTATGGTAATGGGAACCCGATGCCGTCACACAGTGTATAAACATCTCTATGAGTAAAAGTGACACAAACACATTGATAGTTACAATGACACAGCACTCAGCAACGGGGGCAAATCAAGTAACACGTGAACAGGACCCTGGGTGACAATCCCGCATGGATAGACAAGAGAGCAGAATCCGGCAAACGTACCAACCCAAACTTACTGGAATGAACGATTCAGAAACATCTCACCTCCAAACAGCAGCCCATATCCCCCCATGTTATGGTTACCGAGAGAGAACCCAGAGCGTTCACCACCTTTAACTGGCCAAGATGCAGAAAGGAAATGGATCCTTAAAAGGGTAGAAATGGACATGTATAGAGCAGGTAGGTTGATGAAGATGGACACAAAGAGTGTAGACCGGCTGATCTAAACACAGAGCAGGTAGATTGGCTGAGATAAGCACAGAGCCGTAGGGATGGGCAAAGAGCAGGTAGACTGCTTGAGATGGGCGCAGAAGAGTGTAGACTGGTTGAGATGGGCACAGAGCAGGTAGGCTGGTTGGTGTGGCTATAGAGCAGGTAGGCTGGGAGTAGACCTGGTAGACTGGCGGAGGTGGGCACATCTATAAGAGGTGTGCATGAGCCAAATGCATTGAAGCCGCTTTCACTGTGAGTAAAACGGCCGGTTATGTGTAATGTCCTTAGTGACCTGGGGATGTTGAGCCTTCCACACCATTTTTTATTGAAGCAACAACTGGGGTTTACTGGTCTCCGGCTTATGGACCAGACCTGGACCTGTTACAACATCCGTCCCTTCTCTCCAGTCAAGCAGATCCGCAGCAGTTTTCCTTCTCTCACAACCCTCAGCCAGAACTTGATGGAGCGCCGTATATTCTATGTATCTCTCCCCAAACACCAGACACATCTTAATGCAGGGAAGTAGAAATATATTTTATTGGAAATGGGGAGCAGTTATATGGGAAACGGGGGGGGGGAGGTAACATGACACAATCAACAGAATACAATCTGTACATGAGGAGGGGTGAATTCCTTCAGGAGACGCAGAAACCTGATCAGTTACACTGGACAAGATTAGCAAACAGACAACATCAGAGCAATCTAAGGACAAACAGCTACATGACAGCAAGAACAATAAGTTTACATTGGATTACTGACACAAACTAACTCCTAAAATACAACAAATTTTAAGATATATATATACATATATTGCTATATATATATAATGACATTAACCCTTATATGCCCTGTGACAGATCTCTACCCTGACAGGGTCACATCTGGCAATGACACTTCCTTGCAGGACCCCCGGTGTTCTATCCCAGCCAGACTCCTGTGCCTTCCTCCAGTCCTTAGACAATGCTTAAGGACAGGGACACACAGAGCCTGCTAGCACCCCCAGAAATAAAGCAAAGCTGTAGAGCTGTGGCCTTTCAGGGTTAGAATGATTGCTTTAATCAGAGGCACATTTATACAGTCACACATAGGTCATTTACATACACAAAATCACAACATCTTCTAAGGGAGGTTTTGGTGTAATCTAATTAGATTTAGACACAAGCAGTTAGAACATGACTCAAACTTTCTAAACGAGTTAAAACAATGACAAAAAGCGAATATCCATACGGCGCATCTAGTACAATTAATAGGTTAATAAATCAATGGATATGTAAAATCCATAAAATCCATTAAAAAAACTCATAAACCGTAGCAGTAAAAAATATATATTAAAAATATTACTATCAAGTCAATAAAGGTGCATAGAGTAAAGTCCAGGTCAAATGTGCAAAAAGTGCAAAAAGGTGCTTAAGTATATATTAATGGAATACTCAAAAATGATGATGAAGAATAATGTGCTGATCTTCTTATAAGTGCTGGTGCTGAATCCTCATATCCGCCAGTAATCCTCAAAAAAAGCACATCACAGGAAAGGATGATAGTGCAGACAGTCAGAATAGAGTAGGCTCGGATTATAATCAAAATCTAAACCACTCACATTTATGGGAGCCCACAAGGTCCCGGCTCGAGGAGAAACAGCCTGCAGCCAAATATAGGGTGGCACTTCCCTTCTTTCTGTCCGTACTGGAGACTAAAAATAGAGAGAATCGGGAGACGGCACTCCCATAGCGTAATGCTGCGTATATGTGGAAATGTGATAAGGAAAAGATGAAACACACTCACCGATTTTGGAGCCTCGTAATGTCAGGTTCAATATATGTCGCTCTGGGTCCTCTTAGGGTGGGAACCCAAACCTCTTTGCCTTTCACCTTGTAGCTCTCTCAGAAGGCTTTCTAAGTTCCAGGCCAGAGCCGTGTATAGTGTTGGCAAGGTTGTCAAGGAGGGTGAGGGCACAAAGATGGAGGGCGCTTTGGTTACAATGATTAATTAACCATTTCATGCGTCACAGGGAAGGAAGAACAAGCATTTTGGATAACCTGCTCTCCCGCATGGAGCAATACGCAAATAATCTGGAGAAACTGGTGGAGGAGCGAACGCAAGCCTACCTGGAGGAAAAACGCAAGGCAGAGAACCTGCTCTACCAGATCCTACCACAGTAAGTACACAAAGTCATGGGCACACTAACTACACACAGGCAGGAGGAGGTAGGAGTGTGGCAAGATACAATGACAACAGGATAATAATGGGCACAGAGGGGTAGGACTTGGTGTGAGATGATGGACACAGGATAAGAATGGGCATTCAGGAGCATGACCTGTGAGAATGGAGGACACAGGATTAGAATGCCCACTCCGGGGTAGGATTAGGCAGGATGAAGGACACGGGAACAGAGTGGGCACTTAGGGGTAAGATGAATGTGCAGTGTACTGCAATGTCTATGTGTTCACATCTTTCTTGTTTGTGCAGTTCTGTTGCAGAGCAGTTGAAGAGGGGGGAGACCGTCCAAGCTGAAGCATTTGACAGCGTTACAATCTACTTCAGTGATATTGTAGGGTTCACATCAATGTCTGCAGAGAGCACCCCAATGCAGGTAACTGTGGCGAAACAGGCAGCATCACAAGATCTTCTTCATGTAGAAGGGAATCCCACATCTCGGGGTGGTAAACCACATGAGCATGGGCCGGAATAAACTGGAGGTGGCAGTCAATGTCTCTATCCGGCACAACCTGTCATAAACTGGAGGTGACGCTCAGCGTCCGTATCCAGCCCAGTCTGGAATAAACTGGAGGTGACACACAGCGTCTGTATACGGCCCAGTCTGGAATAAGCTGGAGGTGACGCTCAGTGTCCGTATCTGGCCCAGTCTGGAATAAACTGGAGGTGACACACAGTGTCTGTATACGGCCCAGTCTGGAATAAACTGGAGGTGACGCTCAGCGTCCGTATCCAGCCCAGTCTGGAATAAGCTGGAGGTGACGCTCAGCATCCGTATCCGGCCCAGTCTGGAATAAACTGGAGGTGACACACAGCGTCCGTATCCGGCCCGGTCTGGAATAAGCTGGAGGTGACGCTCAGCGTCCGTATCTGGCCCAGTCTGGAATAAGCTGGAGGTGACGCTCAGCGTCTGTATCCGGCCCAGTCTGGAATAAGCTGGAGGTGGCGCTCAGCGTCCGTATCCGGCCCAGTCTGGAATAAGCTGGAGGTGACGCTCAGCGTCCGTATCCAGCCCAGTCTGGAATAAGCTGGAGGTGGCGCTCAGCGTCCGTATCCAGCCCAGTCTGGAATAAGCTGGAGGTGACGCTCAGCATCCGTATCCAGCCCAGTCTGGAATAAGCTGGAGGTGACGCTCAGCATCCGTATCCAGCCCAGTCTGGAATAAGCTGGAGGTGACGCTCAGCGTCCGTATCCGGCCCAGTCTGGAATAAGCTGGAGGTGACACACAGCGTCCGTATCCGGCCCAGTCTGGAATAAACTGGAGGTGATGCTCAGCGTCCGTATCCGGCCCAGTCTGGAATAAGCTGGAGGTGACACACAGCGTCCGTATCCGGCCCAGTCTGGAATAAACTGGAGGTGACGCTCAGCATCCGTATCCAGCCCAGTCTGGAATAAGCTGGAGGTGACGCTCAGCGTCCGTATCCGGGCCAGTCTGGAATAAGCTGGAGGTGACACACAGCGTCCGTATCCGGCCCAGTCTGGAATAAGCTGGAGGTGACACACAGCGTCCGTATCCGGCCCAGTCTGGAATAAACTGGAGGTGATGCTCAGCGTCCGTATCCGGCCCAGTCTGGAATAAGCTGGAGGTGACACACAGCGTCCGTATCCGGCCCAGTCTGGAATAAACTGGAGGTGACGCTCAGCATCCGTATCCGGCCCAGTCTGGAATAAACTGGAGGTGATGCTCAGCATCCGTATCCAGCCCAGTCTGGAATAAGCTGGAGCTGACGCTCAGCATCCGTATCCGGCCTGGTCTGGGATAAACTGGAGGTGATGCTCAACATCCGTATCTGGCCCAGTCTGGAATAAACTGGAGGTGACGCTCAGCGTCCGTATCCGGCCCAGTCTGGAATAAGCTGGAGGTGACACACAGCATCCATGTCCTGTGATTCTGGCTCCAGGTTTTGGGAAGGTTCCTGTGTGATAACCCAAAGCTGCAGAATTCTATCGTTTGTACATGTTGTTCTGATTTAAATTGCACCTGTCATACTTCCATACAGGACGTCGCAATCTGAGGTCCAATCAGAGCTGCCGTTGTTTATCCTTCAGGCGACGTCAGAAGAGCTGGCCTAGTGTAGTTGAGTAATGGGCTATATGACGGTGAGCTTTAATGACCTCTAATGAGTCCCTTTCATCATTCTGGTGGCCAGGGGTGACCTTGATCATCGAGCCCAGCATTGTGTCACGCCATGGAGGAGCATTCCTCGCTGGCTACATGGTGACATATTAATCAGACCGAGCCGTGCACAATGGGACGCTCACTCGATCGGGTGATGTAAGGGTGAAAACCCATGGAAATACTGGACTGATCAGCACTGTCCTCTCTCCACAGGTTGTGACGTTACTCAATGACCTCTACACCTGCTTTGATGCCATCATAGACAACTTTGATGTGTACAAGGTAAGGCCGGGGCCCTAATACTCCTTATCTCCCACTTACCCCAACACACCAGAGCCAGAATATTAAGTATCTCCATGCCGGGGCTGTAATATTCAATTTCTCCCAAGTACTCAACATGCAGTGGCCAGAATACTTAGCATCTCCCAGCTACACAGCACACAGAGGCCTTAGTATCTAGTATCTCCCAGTTACTCAGCACACAGAGGCCTTAATACTCAGTATCTCCCAGTTACTCTGCACACGCTAATTCCTGACGTGGCGCGTTTCAGGGGCCTTAGAATCCGATACCTCCCAGTTACTCAGCACACAGGGGCCCTAATACTCAGTATCTCCCAGTTACTCAGCACACAGACGCCTTAGTATCCAGTGTCTCACAGTTTCTCAGCACACAGAGGCCTTAGTATCTAGTATCTCCCAGTTACTCAGCACACAGGCCTTAGTATCTAGTATCTCCCAGTTGCTCAGCATACAAAGGCCTTACTACTCAGTATCTCCTAGTTACTCAACACACAGGGGCCCTAATACTCAGTATCTCCCAGTTACTCAGCACGCAGAGGCCTTAGTGTGATGGAACGGCCGCCCCAACGTTTAATTGCATTTATTTTCTCTTACATTTTATTGCCTCTGTATATAGGGTAGAATGTTGTGTGATGTCTTGTGCTGTTGTCAAAGTGTGTATCTGTATGTTACAGTTACAAGTTGTTATAAAGCACTAACAAGTTCCATAGCGCTGTGCAATGGATAAGACAGGAAACCATGTGCATGCAAGTTGCACTCACAGAACAGTAGGAGAGGACCCTGCTCAAGGGCTTGCAATCTAACCTTTTGTCTGCTTCCACCCCCCCTGTAAGTCACGGATTCCTTTGTCTGCACATGCTTCCATCAACCCACACCCCACCCCAGCAACAAATCACTCAGATGATGGTTATCTGACTCCTAAGCCATTGTACCAATGCTGGGCATGTTTCCATTGTTTCTGTACCTTCCCCTGTGTGTGTTTTCCTATTCTAAAGTGAAAATAAAATCAGTCTCCATTTTGGGTTGAACCTGCAAGGATCTCCTGTGTGTTATTGCCTGCGTTCTGGCCCAGAAGTGGTACGTCTGCGGAATACTGACTTGAAGGGGAGCATTCTGCACGTGGACAGGAAACCCCCACGTTACACTGGTGGCAGCTGCGGGATTTTATGCTCCCTATAACTGGACCCAGACATCTAAGAGATCGCTGCAGGAGGAGCTGGAGACCAAAGGCAGAAGTGTGGTGCAACCTGTAGCGAGATGGAGACGCTTGAGGAGGTAAAGAGACTCCTCAGTAAATATGGACCGAACCCCAGCATGGTACTGCTCCAGAGCATGTGGACAGAGGTCTGCTCGAGTGCAACAAGGACCAGTTCTTGATCTGAATCGAGCCAGAGGACATTTGCAGCCAAGAGGAATGCCTGGTGACAGTGAGAGAGT
>RXON01000698.1:0-13492 GCA_009667805.1 Leptobrachium leishanense
GCAGCATGTATGGGATGTGTGTATGCTGTTACTGCCAGCATGTGGTGTGTGTGTGCTGTTACTGCGCAGCATGTATGGGGTGTGCTGTTACTGCGCAGCATGTATGGGGTGTGTGTGTTACTGCGCAGCATGTATGGTGTGTGTTGTGTTACTGCGCAGCATGTATGGGGTGTGCTGTTACTGCGCAGCATGTATGGGGTGTGTGCTGTTACTGCGCAGCATGTATGGAATGTGTGTGTTGTTTCTGCGCAGCATGTATGGGGTGTGTGCTGTTACTGCGCAGCATGTATGGGGTGTGTGCTGTTACTGCGCAGCATGTATGGGGTGTGTGTGCTGTTACTGCGCAGCTGTATGGGGTGTGTGTGCTATTACTGCGCAGCATGTATGGGGTGTGTGCTGTTACTGCGCAGCATGTATGGGGTGTGTGTGTGCTGTTACTGCCAGCATGTATGGAATGTGTGTGTGTGTACTGCGCAGCATGTATGGAGTGTGCTGTTACTGCGCAGCATGTATGGGGTGTGCTGTTACTGGCAGCATGTATGGGGTGTGCTGTGACTGCGCAGCATGTATGGGGTGTGTGCTGTTACTGCGCAGCATGTATGGGGTGTGTGCTGTGACTGCGCAGCATGTATGGGGTGTGCTGTGACTGCGCAGCATGTATGGGGTGTGTGCTGTTACTGCGCAGCATGTATGGAATGTGTGTGTGTTGTTACTGCGCAGCATGTATGGGGTGTGCTGTTACTGCGCAGCATGTATGGGGTGTGCTGTTACTGCGCAGCATGTATGGGGTGTGCTGTGACTGCGCAGCATGTATGGGGTGTGTGCTGTTACTGCGCAGCATGTATGGGGTGTGTGCTGTGACTGCGCAGCATGTATGGGGTGTGCTGTGACTGCGCAGCATGTATGGGGTGTGTGCTGTTACTGCTCAGCATGTATGGGGTGTATGTGTGTGCTGTGACTGCGCAGCATGTATGGGGTGTATGTGTGTGCTGTGACTGCGCAGCATGTATGGGGTGTATGTGACTGCGCAGCATGTATGGGGTGTGCTGTTACTGCGCAGCATGTATGGGGTGTGCTGTTACTGCGCAGCATGTATGGGGTGTGCTGTTACTGCGCAGCATGTATGGGGTGTGTGTGCTGTTACTGCGCAGCATGTATGGGGTGTGTGTGCTGTTACTGCGCAGCATGTATGGGGTGTGTGTGCTGTTACTGCGCAGCATGTATGGGATGTGTGTATGCTGTTACTGCGCAGCATGTATGGAATGTGTGTGTGCTGTTACTGCGCAGCATGTATGGGGTGTGCTGTTACTGCGCAGCATGTATGGGGTGTGTGCTGTTACTGCGCAGCATGTATGGAATGTGTGTATGTTGTTACTGCGCAGCATGTATGGGGTGTGCTGTTACTGCGCAGCATGTATGGGGTGTGCTGTGACTGCGCAGCATGTATGGGGTGTGTGCTGTTACTGCGCAGCATGTATGGAATGTGTGTGTTGTTTCTGCGCAGCATGTATGGGGTGTGTGCTGTTACTGCGCAGCATGTATGGGGTGTGTGCTGTTACTGCGCAGCATGTATGGGGTGTGTGTGCTGTTACTGCGCAGCATGTATGGGGTGTGTGTGCTATTACTGCGCAGCATGTATGGGGTGTGTGTGCTGTTACTGCGCAGCATGTATGGGGTGTGTGTGTGCTGTTACTGCGCAGCATGTATGGAATGTGTGTGTGCTGTTACTGCGCAGCATGTATGGAGTGTGCTGTTACTGCGCAGCATGTATGGGGTGTGCTGTTACTGCGCAGCATGTATGGGGTGTGCTGTGACTGCGCAGCATGTATGGGGTGTGTGCTGTTACTGCGCAGCATGTATGGGGTGTGTGCTGTGACTGCGCAGCATGTATGGGGTGTGCTGTGACTGCGCAGCATGTATGGGGTGTGTGCTGTTACTGCGCAGCATGTATGGAATGTGTGTGTGTTGTTACTGCGCAGCATGTATGGGGTGTGCTGTTACTGCGCAGCATGTATGGGGTGTGCTGTTACTGCGCAGCATGTATGGGGTGTGCTGTGACTGCGCAGCATGTATGGGGTGTGTGCTGTTACTGCGCAGCATGTATGGGGTGTGTGCTGTGACTGCGCAGCATGTATGGGGTGTGCTGTGACTGCGCAGCATGTATGGGGTGTGTGTGTGCTGCATGTATGGGGTGTGTGCTGCGCTCAGCATGTATGGGGTGTATGTGTGTGCTGTGACTGCGCAGCATGTATGGGGTGTATGTGTGTGCTGTGACTGCGCAGCATGTATGGGGTGTATGTGTGTGCTGTGACTGCGCAGCATGTATGGGGTGTGATCTCCATGTGTATGTGTGTAGGAGTAATGTTATAGATTTTTTTAAATACAAAAATAATACGTCTGCGGTGGGGCCCCGATCAGAGCTTCAGTAAGGGGCCCAGGATTTCTGATGGCAGCCCTGCATGAGCCGTCTGCTTCTTGGCTCTTCAAGGAAAACAGGTCACCCCAGAAAGCTGCGTTTACAGGTGCTTGAGAGGTTCTAGCACCTCTTCTAGAGGTGCCCCTTCTATGTGCAGAGCAAAGAATACAGAGTGCACTGCGCAGAGCATAGTATGAAGCACAGAATACAGAGAGCTATATGCAGAGCACAGTATGAAGGACAGAATACAGAGAGCACTGCGCACAGCACAGTATGAAGCACAGAATAGAAAGAGCTATATGCAGAGCACAGTATGAAGCACAGAATAGAGAGAGCTATATGCAGAGCACAGTATGAAGCACAGAATAGAGAGAGCTATATGCAGAGCACAGTATGAAGCACAGAATAGAGAGAGCTATATGCAGAGCACAGTATGAAGCACAGAATAGAGAGAGCTATATGCAGAGCACAGTATGAAGCACAGAATAGAGAGAGCTATATGCAGAGCACAGTATGAAGCACAGAATAGAGAGAGCTATATGCAGAGCACAGTATAGAGAGAGCTATATGCAGAGCACAGTATGAAGCACAGAATAGAGAGAGCTATATGCAGAGCACAGAATAGAGAGAGCTATATGCAGAGCACAGTATAGAGAGAGCTATATGCAGAGCACAGTATGAAGCACAGAATAGAGAGAGCTATATGCAGAACACAGTATAGAGAGAGCTATATGCAGAGCACAGTATGAAGCACAGAATAGAGAGAGCTATATGCAGAGCACAGTATAGAGAGAGCTATATGCAGAGCACAGTATGAAGCACAGAATAGAGAGAGCTATATGCAGAGCACAGTATAGAGAGAGCTATATGCAGAGCACAGTATGAAGCACAGAATAGAGAGAGCTATATGCAGAGCACAGTATGAAGCACAGAATAGAGAGAGCTATATGCAGAGCACAGTATACATAGAGTGGAGAGAGACACTATACAGAACACTTCTGCAGACCGCAACATACAGAGAGTACAGTGTGCAGAGGCAGTATACAGAGCGCAAAGAGCTGAGCACAGCACGGTATACAGAGAGAAATAAGGAAAGCAGGTTATACTGACAGAAATGTGCTGAGAAATAAGCAGAGCATAGTATACACAGAGAACAACATACAGAGAGCAATACACAGAACGCTGTATACATAGAGCACGATATACAGAAGGCAGTCTTTGAGCATGCTGCACCACTGCTACTGCGCAACATCACACCGCTGCCACAGTGAGACGCAGTCTTTTATTGTGTATAGGGATGCACCGATACTGTCATTTGCACGAGTACTTTGTATATGGATATAAATGTATATGCCAGTAGTAATTATAAAGGATATATAGATATATATTTTCCTTGATCATTCTAGATTTGCCCCGTCACCTGTAATTTTGCACAGCTCTCCCATACCCACCAGCCTATGCCCCCTTCATTGCATCCATTGTCTCCCACTGGTCTGTGTGTGCCGTGTAGGTGGTCCAGCAGCTGTTCTCGGAACCTGCACCGCGGCAAAAACTTTCATGGAGGCGGTTTCCATGGCAACACTACACAACACCATGAGTGTACTCGCCTGTGGGAGCGTGCGTGCGCAGTTCGGTCTATTGCCTGTGTTGAGCAGGCAGGCGTCTGTGAGTGGCGCTCGCGTCTCCGACAAGTCAGAGGTGCATGCGCGCATTCTACAGGAAGTGACATTTATAGCCTGTTCTGCGCCTTCAGCAGGGCGCGCGGCTTGCCGGAAGTTGCCTCCTTTTTCAGAATAGCAGGTTCGCTGATTTTCCCATTGCGGATATGGGAAACAGCTGATCCGTATCCCTGGAAGTGACGCGGATTCGCTAATTTGGCAAGTTCACTGGCTGGGCAGCACACCGGGAGACGCACGCAAAGGCTTCAGGGACCTGTAGTTCAGAAGTCATTTGGCAGCCAAGTCCACTCGGCCTGAGAGAACTATGTGTAACGCTCTTTTGCCGCTGAGGGCCGCCCCCGCTGGCACCCTCCAGCTGGGTTACACCTTCTTGCTTTACCTGTTGGTCCTGAGTTTCCGCATTTTGGGAATAAGGATACATAGTGTTGGCAGTGCCTCCACCTGTCTGGGCATCCATGGCATGGACTGTTTGCCCAGGCAGGAACCTAACAAATCCCTCCGCCTGCGGCCTCCTTAACACAGGGCCCCTCTTCAAACACACTCGCCTCCTGAACAGTCCAGCACAATATACAGCAGACCAAGGTACACTCTCCAGCACTGGATGCTGCTGATTCTCTGTGCTCCAGCTTGCACAGATCCTGGAAAATCTCTCTTATCTGACTGCTCACTCTCTTTGCTCACTTTGTTCTCCCCACGCTGCATGCATGCTCTCACTTCCTGTTTCTTTAAGCTTGGATCCTTCCTTTTCCTGTCAGGGCATTCTGGGAGGTGTGGTCCATGAGTCCAATAAAGTATGTTCCCATACATTGTCCTCTGGCTCCCCCTAGAGGCATAACAGCTGCAGTCCTCAGAGCCAAATCAAACACAGGACTACATTCTCCCCCTCGTAAAAAAAATCCTTGCCTTCCACTGGCAAGACCAGCCAAGTGCAAGAACACACACAAAAAAAAACAACGGCAACATATACATTTCTGCATGACAGTCCTGCATAACAGTCCTATCTAGACAATTGTCAACTATCTTGAAGTCTGCTCTAATAAACAGGAGTTCCCACATTCATCATTTCTGCAAAAGCATACAGGAAATCAACAACTTTACAGTGTAGCTGGGGCACTGGGACATAGCTAGGTTCTCCAACGTGATCGTAAGTAAGAACCCTGGGAGGTTGTCTCGCTCTAGTGCCCTGTCTCAATTCTCTCTGAGGAAGTCCATAGTGTGCCTGGGAATCTTCGGCTCCTGCCATTGAGTTGGGGAGGTCACCAGAGGCTTGAGGCCCTGGCTTTCCCATGATACAAGAGTCTCTTTCAGGGGTCCCAGGCACAAAACTAGGGCTGTTTGGATCCAAAGTAGAAGAGGCTATGGGAGGAGAGGGAGGTGGCTGCTGAGAAGTGTCTTGTACCATCCACCACTCGTCACTGTGGTCAGTGGATTCTAGGGTCTTTTCTTTAGGTCTCTCCACATTACAGTCTTGCACTGTCTCCTCCACGCCCCTTACAGGTGGTGCGAATATATTCTCACTCTCTTCATTTCCTTTCTGGAGCTCTTCTTGGGAGTATAACACTGGCAGCAGATGGTTCCTGTGCCATGCCTCGATACGACCTTCTGGTCCCTTGATCTTGTATACAAGAAGTCCTGGCAACTTGGCGACCACTTCAAACAGAATGTCTTTCCATCTATCTGCAAGCTTATGTTTCCCAGGCACCCCTAGATTCCGGAGAAGAACTTTATCCCCGGGCTGTATCTCTCTATATTTTACTTTGGCATCATAGCGCCTCTTGTTTTGTTCATTCAACTTAGCAGCAGACTGAGTAGATAATTCATAAGCTCTCTGAAGGTTCTGTTTCAGTGACTTGACATATTGATAATGAGAGACGAGACGAGACCCATCTGAAGAAACTCCCAGCCTCAAATCTATGGGCAAGCGGGCTTCCCTCCCAAACATTAAGAAATATGGTGAAAATCCAGTAGATTCATGTCTCGTACAGTTGTAAGCATGCACCATAGCTTCCACATGCCGACTCCAAGCTCTTTTTTCTACGTGTGGCAGTGTACCCAACATATCCAAAAGGGTCCTGTTAAATCGCTCAGGCTGTGCATCGCCTTCTGAGTGATAGGGAGTAGTCCTTGACTTATTAACGTTGAGCAAGCTCAGGAATTCCTTGATGATTCGACTTTCAAAATCTCTGCCCTGATCAGAATGTATCCGATTGGGCAGACCATAATGCACAAAGTACTTTTGCCACAAAGTCTTGGCTACCGTCAATGCCTTTTGATCTTTGGTGGGAAATGCTTGTGCGTAGCGTGTGAAATGATCTGTAACCACCAGGACATTTCCAATGCCAGCAGAGTCATTTTCAATACACAGAAAATCCATGCAGACCAGATCCAGTTGACCATTACTTTTAAGATGGCCCATGGGTGCAGCCTTTACGGGTAGGGTCTTCCTCTGTATGCATCTTTTGCAGGTTTTTATATACTGCTCCACCGTCTCTCTCATCTTTGGCCAAAAAAATCTATCTTGCACTAGACCATATGTTTTGTCTATTCCAAGATGTCCATGCTGATCGTGTAGGGCTCTCAGAACCATCCCCCTGAACCGGTGAGGGAGCACCAACTGCTTGCGATCTGGGTGATCATGGTACTCAATAATCCGATACAACAACCCTTCCTCCAGATGCAATTTGCTCCATTCTCGCCGAAATATCTCCTTCAGTCCTGAGGGAAGACTGGTCAGAAGGTTAGGATTCTTCGCCTTCACGGCCTTGATGACATTGCCTACATGCCAATCTTGAGCCTGAGCTCTCCGCTTGTCCGCTGTCGTGATATCTGACCAATGCTGTAGGATAATGGGAGCACTGAAGGCTTCGGGCACAACTCCAGGTGAACAGCTAATGGAGTCTATTCCCCTAAGTTCGGTAAAATCTTCTGGGTGTTCTACAACTACCGCCGTATTACATAGAGCCCTCACTCCAGGTCCAGGGACTTCTTCCCACTCCTCTTCTTCTTGATGAGGAGGAAGCCCGGGTCGCCGTGATAGCGCATCTGCACTGATGTTTTTGGGGCCCGTTTTATATCTCAGATGGAAACGGTAATTCGACAACGCCGCCAACCATCGATGTCCGGTGGCATCCAGTTTTGCTGTCGTCTGTATGTAAGTAAGGGGATTGTTATCCGTTCTTACTTCAAACTCTGTCCCATACAGATAATCATGAAGTTTGTCTACTATTGCCCATTTAAGAGCCAAAAATTCCAGCTTGTGGACCGGGTAGTTCTTCTCACTCCCTGTTATGCTTCGACTAATGTAAGCAACTGGTCTCAGTCCCTCAGCATAACTCTGGTGTAGTACACCTCCTATGCCCTCCAGACTAGCATCTACATGGAGCACATAAGGCCTTTCAGGGTCTGCATAAGCCAGCACTGGGGCTTCAGTGAGCTTCTTCTTCAGGGTGAGGAAGGCCTGCTCGCATTCAGAGGTCCATTTTTCCCCGAAGGAATCTCTGGAATATAACACTTTAGAACCATCTGCGCTTAAAGAGCCTTTTAGGAGATTATGCAATTCGTGCGCTATCTTGGAGTAGCCTTCCACAAATCTACGGTAATACCCACAGAATCCAAGAAAGGACCTTAGTTCTCCAACATTATCCGGCTTGGGCCAGTTCACCACAGCTTCGATTTTGGCCGGGTCAGTTGCAACCCCTTGGGCAGAAACTATATGTCCCACGTAGGTGACAGAGCTTCTAGCGAACTTGCATTTGTCTAAGGATAGTTTTAATCCCTCAGCTTCAAGTCTATCCAACACTTTCAATAGTCGGTGCTCATGCTCCTCTGGAGTCTTCCCAAACACTATGAGATCATCCAAGTACACCAAGCACTCTCGAGGGTTCATATCCCCAACGGTTTTCTCCATTAGACGTTGGAAAGTGGCGGGAGCTCCAGTGATACCTTGGGGCATCCGCGTAAACTGGTAAAATCCCAGAGGACAGATAAAGGCGGTTTTTTCCTGATCATCTACCTTCATGGGTACCTTAGATCAAGTACACTGAACCACTGACTTCCAGACAGAGCATTCAGCAGATCTTCTATCCGGGGCAACGTATACTGGTCTGGTATGGTGCGCTTATTTAGTGTCCTGTAATCTATGCACAGCCGAACTGATCCATTTTTCTTGCGTACTACTACGATTGGGGATGCATAGGGGCTACGAGATTCTGTAATAATCCCTGCTCCTTCCATCTGATGGAGAATATCCCTGACATCTTGTATGTCACGGGGTGGAATACGTCTAGATCTTTCCCGAAAGGGGGCAAAGTTGGATAATCGAATGGCATGGGTGGCACTTTTTGCACAGCCTACATCCATCTCTTCTTTGGAGAACACACTCTCTCTGGCTTGGAGTTTAGTTCGGAGACTATCCTTCCATTCCTGGGATAGGGGAGAATCCTCTAGACTGAAATCCGCAGGAGTCCCGGGAATCTTCCCCTCTTCACAGGGCTGGATTAAGAGTATCATGGGCCTGGTGCTGAGGATTTCGTGGGGCCTTTTTATAGATAATGAGGCAACAATCAGTCCGCGCTGTTTTCTTGTTTAGAGAGTAAGGTGGCGCACTGTGCATATCTCATGCTATGCCAACATCAGAGCAACTGGAAAACCTGACACTTAGTTCTGGTTGCCCTAGCGGGTCGACCATATTACAATACGAACGTTAACAGGTTAATAAAAACTGTTAGCAATTCGGAGATTGCGCTTTTGAGCGCGAGGTTACTGTACTTTGCACTCCCTATACATAACATGGGGAGCACAAAGAGTTAATTAGCGTTAGTATTACAAAGTCCCAACACTAATTACCGTCCCACTGCGGTTACTGAAAAGTTACTCACAGCTTGGAGCTGGTGCTAAATGATACGGCTTCTGCGGAATCCATCAGCACCAGCAGAAAATCCCCCCCCAAAACACACATACTCACCTCCATCATCCTGCAGCGAGAACCGCGGCGCCATCCGCCTCTTCTTGCCGCCGGGAGCAGAGAGAGACTGAGGGGAAAAGTCCCACAGTCTCCCTCTGCGAATCACTCCGGCAAGATCATGCAGTTCATGTGACTGGCAGCAGAAGCCTCAATGGAGTCCTATGGACACCATCGAGGGGTTTGTCGCGGCAGCACTTAGCGCTGCGTCGAGCATCCTGACGCTTAGTGCCGCGTTACTTTACAGGCTGCTAGATTAGCGCGCTGCACCGTAATATCACGCTAAAACAGGGATGCTAAAGAGACACTTGCAGGCACACAATATCCACCTTAGTGTCCCCGTTTTAGCGTGATGTTTGTAATATAGCCCACAATTATTCAAAGATCAAATTTTTGCAAACAATAGCGGCAAAGTTTGGGGTTTCACAATAGAGAAATCTAAACTGTAGCAGGAGAAGCTTCAATGTGACGGTTCCCCTGTGGCTGTTTGGATTCTCCTATTGTGAAACACCCCAAATTTGTTGCCATTGTTTGAAAGATCCACTAACACTGGCTTTCTTTGACACAAACAGCACAGGTATATATACACACATACACACCCCAGAGGCAATATATATATCACACCTGGGCTGTGCTTGTGTGTATATGTGCCTAAACTGTGTTGTGTGTGTGTATATATAATATATATATATATATATATATATATAAATCACGAGTATAGCAGTCTGTAGTGATACCTTTTTTATTGGACTAACGTTACGTTTAAAATACTCTCGAAAGCTTGTATTTTAAATGTAACGTCCAATAAAAAAAGGTATCACTACAGACTGCTATACTCGTGATATATATATATATATATACACGCACACATTTATTAATTTATAAAGTATTTTACCAGGAAGGATACATTGAGATTTCAGGTTTTCAGTATGTCCTGGGTTCAAGAACATTGACATTTTACAGTCGTTACAGAAACACAAAGTAATAAATGGAAGATATTAAAAACACAAATATACAGATTAACACAGAAAATAAATATGTAGGAAATATACTCACTGTGTTACATGTTTACAGGTGCATTCTGTATATAGTCACTGTGTTACATGTTTACAGGTGCATTCTGTATATATTCACTGTGTTACATGTTTACAGGCGCATTCTGTATATAGTCACTGTGTTACATGTTTACAGGCGCATTCTATATATAGTCACTGTGTTACATGTTTACAGGTGCATTCTGTATATATTCACTGTGTTACATGTTTACAGGCGCATTCTGTATATAGTCACTGTGTTACATGTTTACAGGCGCATTCTATATATAGTCACTGTGTTACATGTTTACAGGCGCATTCTGTATATATTCACTGTGTTACATGTTTACAGGCGCATTCTGTATTGAGGTATGTTATAGTACATACATACATACATACATCACAGCTCAGGCACACATAGGCATATACACACACTACACAGGCACTGGTATGTGTATATATATATATATATAATATATTATATATATATATATAATATATATACATACACAGAGCACATACTTACATATTACCACACGCAGCACATATGTATACATAGAAAACACATTAATACAGAACAGCAACATTCCAATGGTGATAGTTTAATGTCACATAAGCAAGCATTGAGCATTGTGTGCAGTTGAGACCTGGTCTATCAAGAGTTAAAATTGTTTAAAGCTCGCCAGTAAACCCCAGCATTCTGTCCAGGTTATTACTGTGCTGTTGCTGTCCTCCCTGTCACTGTCAGCATTCTCCCAGCAGGACAGGTTCCCCATGATGCTGAAGGGGGGGAGGGGTCAGGCTGCGAGCAGGCAGGCATAAAACCTAAAAGAAAGGAGCCCACAGGGACTTTCCTAGAGGTCAGCCGACTTTGATTTTTGAAGTTCATTTCAGGGCAATTGGAGAGAGGAAGCAGAGAGACATGCTGGGTGCCCTGTGCTGCCTTCCCACTGCTCTCACCCTCCCTCGAAAGGTGCTCTCCTGCAGGCTGACTGTCCTACTCCCAGCACATGTCACCAAGACCCCCCCCCTCTACTCCTACTATAACAAAGACCCCCCCCTTCCATAGGCTACAGACAGAGGCTGTGACCATCACACCAGCTCAAACTGTGCAGCCCAGTGAGCCCCCGGTGGCCTAATGTGCCCCCCTCCCCTCTGACTCCTAGGCCCCTGGAAGCTCTGCCCCTGCATTAATCACTTACTGGGCCAGCCGCCTTGTCTCTCCTCTCTCCTTGCGCTCACGTTGACAGCGATGCTTCACTGCTGTCTGCACGCAGCTGCAGCTTGGAGGAGCTGAGGAGGGATAGGGAAATAGTCACCGGATATGACTACTTTTCATATCCGGCGCACGGCTGTAGCTGAGCATCCGGGATGAGTGAGTTTACATTACGGACACTGGGCAGCCAGTGCCAGGGTGGTCCCCGCGCGACTGACCACCTCCTGACCCCACTTATTACACGTCTGACAGATTCAGAAGCAGCCTGTCTGGCGGTGATTCTAACAAATTGCTAATTTTGTTAGAACACCGACCAGCTGCTCATCCACTTGGCTGTGGGCCTATTTTAAGGTAGGGGCCTGGAGCGGCCGCTCCATCCGCCCCTATGTTAATCCGGCCCTGCCTCTTCAGCTGTCACTGCCATAATCGAGGAGATTTGGTCTAGCAGGTGGATCACTCCCAGCAGCTGACCCCGGTCTATACGCACTTCAGTGTGAGTTAGGTTTTGCACCATCACCGGAAAGGCTTGCCCCGGTGGTTCTTCCAGTCTTTAACTTCAGGTATGACCATCCATCCTTTCTGGCGTCATCCTCCGGAAGGGATTCAATTAAGTATTGTCGCCCGCCATCTAAAATTCCATCATGTAGAGTTGCCGAGGCCGTAGGGATAGTGTTTCACCTGGTCTGATGAACACAGCTCCAATTCCGATGTAATGGCATTTCCCAGCTTTAGCCTGCAATGCCAGTCGCTGACACTCTTCTCCGAGGTGCGGACTAACTTCCATCAGATGATCCAGTGAAGCACCCCTCGTTCCCCCAAGGTAGTTTCTGAATACATCCTGCACCACCCTGGCATTGGTCCCGAGTATGATGGGGGCACAAACTCTCTTTCACGTCTGGGCAGATTATGGCCCCAACTCCATGCTCTGTTCTGTTCCGGTATTCAACTGAGGAATGGTGATGGCGACCTTGATGCTTCCATCAGTCTTGCAGACTTGATCTCCCATGCCCCATAGCTGCATCTCTTCAGTGGGCAGTAAGGGCAGATGCTTTAAATGCTGATCATAGAATGACCTGTAAACTATAGTCACCTGTGACCCAGTATCTAACAGTGCTGAAGCATAGATGCCATTGATTAGTACGTGGATGATAGACCTGGGCCCTACTTTGGGATTGGCCTGTAAACGAGGAGCTCTTTTTTTAGTCCAGTTTCTCCTTTTTTTCTTAATTTTCTTTGAGAAAACTGTACTGTCTTCCATGGGTCCTATCACTAGCACATGCCCGTCTTCTTCTCCCGAAGGGGCAGGGCATTCCCTGGCAAAATGTCCTGGCTGGCCGCAAGTAAAACATTTCCTCTCCCTTGGTTGATTCCGAGTCAGCCGGGTGGGCTCTGCCCTTTTCGGGTCCTGCTCGGGCCGTGGAGGATGTGACTGAGACTCTAATTCTGCTAGTCTTTCCCTGAGGCTAGCCATTTCAGTGTTCTCTTTTTCCCGAGGTTTCGTCAGGTTTTCTTTGGAGGTGGCAGGAGAAAATATCTGACTCTCGATCTCCTTCACTTGGGTTATGAGCAATATAAAATCTAAATCTTCTTTAGTCAGTCCTGCTCGCAAAGTAACAATTACTGGGTCATCGGACAAGGCACCCCGCAATACTTGTTTTGTCAATTTCACATGAGCTTGAGCAGGTAACACTACATTCTTTTCCATCAGTTTTCCCAAAAACACTTGCAATCTGGTAACATAGTCAGACAACCTCTCATGTTTCTTTTGACGGGTATTATAGAACTTGTGGAGGATGCCGAAAGTCTTCTCAATATCTCCATATACTCGTTGTAATACCAGTAGGTACTCCTGAGACTCAATTTCTCCTTTTAAGATTTTATGTGCATTCACAATGTCCGTAGCTGGGGACCGCAGACTCTCCATTATTCTCTGTCGTTTCATAGCATCAGTACAGGTCCATTCGCCCAGCAATTGTGCTGCATTCCGCTTCCATATTTCAAAACTCTCTTCTCCCGATGGAACGGGTTGCATCCCTGAGAATACCCTCAACTTGCGATAGCTATGAGTATGATTAGCTGTCACAATTGCCTCTGAGAGTTTCCTGAGTACATCTGGTATATCGCCATTACTAGCATCAGTTGAGTTTGGCACATTGCTAGGTCTAGAAGACGTGGTCGGTATTTCAT
>RXON01000701.1:0-16713 GCA_009667805.1 Leptobrachium leishanense
CCTGGCAAACCCCCGACTAGCTGTGCGAATTTCTGACCTATCTCCTTATTAAATGTGGATGCTAAGCTGTACGCCAAGCTGTTGGCGTCTAGAATAGCACCTCTGCTTCCCCTCCTGATTTCAGCGGAACAGACCGGGTTTGTACCGGGCAGACAAACGTGACAATACCCGACAATTTTATAATATAATTGACATTGCCTACAGAACCAATATGACTGGACTCCTCTTGGCATTGGATGCCGAGAAGGCATTTGACCGCCTACATTGGGGCTATATGCGTAAGGCATTAGAATGCTTTGGTTTTCCTGCCCTATTTATTAATAGTATCATGAGCCTATATTCCTTCCCGACAGCAAAAGTTCTGGCATCTGGGTTTCTTTCCTCCTCATTCCCCATTACCAACGGTACCAGACAGGGATGCCCCCTTTCCCCACTCATCTTTGTTTTGGCATTGGAGCCGTTGGCTGCGCGGATTAGGTGAGACTCTTCTATCCCTGGCATCTCCACTCCAGATGGAGTCCATAAATTAGCTATGTTTGCTGATGATATTTTGATTTTCCTTACCTCCCCTGAAACTTCTCTGCTGTCTCTGATGCGCCAGCTTACCTCATATGGCCTGGTCTCCTACTATAAAAATAATGTGAGCAAGACGCAGGCACTACCCTTACATGTTGATGATCTCTTACTCTCCACCTTACGGGGCCTGTACCCATTTGACTGGAGAACAACCTCTTTAAAATACTTAGGTATCTCTCTCACCAAATCCAGGGACTCTATCCTTAAACTCAATTACAACCCCCTAATTGAAAGGTATTTTAATATGATAGGTAGTTTTTAATTTTTGCATTAGTGTGAAATCCCCCCCTCCTTTTTCCAGCATGGTGTCTGTTCAATTTCGTTTCCTCTCGAGGCTAGTCAGCGGGGTGATGGAAATAGATATCCTGTGTTGACTTAGAATGCCCGCGAAATCTTTGTTACATGATGTAGAAATGTATCTGCTCTGATTGGTTGTTGTATCACATTCCTATGTTGGGAGTGAAAACTGCAGGAAGTTTTTATGTATGTATAACGAACATTTCTATTGGATGATTGAAACAATAAACCAATCTGACAGACCACGGACAGATCAGATGCTAATCTGCCATATCTCGGTGTGGTTGGGTCTGTTGTCTCCTCTGATCAGAGTCGCGCAGCGCCTTACTTCATTTTTGATATATAGGAAGAAACTTGAAAAAGGTTTATGGTAATTATAATGGAAATAAGAACTTAACAGTTGGTGTCAGAGTGGGATTTAATAATTCAATTGTCTGATATGATTTATTTCATGTTAAACAATTGCCTATATAGATAAAAGAATTTTTGCTTCCATGGGAGGCTGTCTGTGAGAGCCACTGTGTTGTTGTAGGACGCTGTGTTTGTTTTTCTTTGTTGTTTGTTTATCTTAACTCGCCTGATAGAGAACTGTTAATGAGCGGTGACTCACTCGTTGTTGATGTACCCCGATGAAGTTCTGGTGCTGAGTATTCGTTATGTCACTCACCCGGGAAACTGAAAGATGTTTCTAGCGTTGAGTAAATGTGTGTCTTTGTGTCCATAGTGTAGCTCTATTGTGTTCTGGAGTTCTGGCTTGTAGCATTTTATTTTAATTGATTAGATTTTGATTTAGAAACATATAAAAATGTCGGCAGATAAGAACCTTTCGGCCCATCTAGTCTGCCCAATTACATGGATACTTTACCTGGATTTATCTTTTGTTTAGGATAGCCTTATGCCTATCCCATGCCTTCTTAAATTCAATTACTGTTTTGGCCTCTACCACTTCAACTGGAAGGCTGTTCCATGTATCCACCACCCTCTCAGCAAAATAATGCTTCCTGATGTTACTTTTACATAATATATGATTTCTTCTTGTATATCGAATAATTTTATCTCCCATTGAGAGACAGTTTTTTTCTTTTTCCTCTTAATTTTTTATTTTTATTTTCTTGCGCGCTGCTGCCATTTTTTCTTTATTTTTTTGCGGCATGTGTTTGCGCGCTGATTCTAAAGGATTTGCTAACGTTTTTTTCTTTCAGATTGCATGTTTGTTTTTGTTTTATATTTTATTTTGTTTCTGGCCATTGATTGCGTCTGTTTATTTAAATGTTTGTCTTTACTAACTATTAATATAAGAAACAGCCGAAACAGCCGAAATAGCTCAGTTGGGAGAGCGTTAGACTGAAGATCTAAAGGTCCCTGGTTCGATCCCGGGTTTCGGCAGTATGTAACCACTCTTCAAATATATACTAAAAAAAAGCCTACATTTAAAGGTGGGACTTGATAGAAGGCAATTGTTGCTGGGTGATTCTATCATAAGAGGTGTTGAGCTGGAGAGTAGTGGTTTGGTGAGATGTCTTCCTGGGGCTACTGCTCGTAGAGACAAGAGACGTATTCTCAATATTGTCAAACAAGCAAAGCAACAAGGGGAAGTGGACGTTCTAGTCCATCTAGGGACAAATGACTTGGCTAGCAATGAGGTTTCTGAGATTAAGGAAGATTTTTGTGTTCTTGGAGGTGAAATACAGCAGATTGCGTCCACTGTGTCATTCTCTGAAGTTTTGCCTGTGCATAACATTCAAGATAGGCAGATGTGCAATAGGGAATTCAATTTGTGGCTTCGGGAATGGTGTCGGGAGCAAGGATTTGGCTTTGTGTCCCATGATAGCTCTAATTGGAGCAGAAAGGAACTGTATAAAAAAGATGGTTTGCATCTTACTCATAGGGGAACATATGTTCTCAGTGAGAAGTTCAAAGGTTTCGCAAAGAAATATTTAAACTAGGAGGGGGGGACAAAAAAAAGGGTAAAAAACAATCTGCCCGATTGTCCCCCAAAACTAAATCGGAGGGTGCAAGCAACATGCGAGGTAAAAAATGACAAGCTCAGAGTCGTGTCTACAAATGCTCGCAGTTTAGTCAATAAATCAATGAACTAGAGGCAATGATGGCAGCTGAAAAAGTAGATTTAGTGGCGGTTACTGAGACATGGTTCAGTGAGAAAAATAACTGGGACATAACAATACCGGGGTACTCTTTATATAGAAAAGACAGAGAAGGTAGGAAAGGAGGAGGAGTGGCCCTGTATGTGAAAAACAACATAAAAACGAACCAAATAAAAGTGAGCGAGGTGAACATAGAGTCAGTTTGGGTTACGCTAACATTTGGCAATCATAGTAGCTCGTGTAGGTGTGATCTATAGACCCCCTGGACAAGCAGAAGAACTAGATAATCTGCTGGTTGAGGAAATAGCCAAAATGGCAATGAAGGGGGAAGTTATTATCATGGGGGACTTTAATCTTCCTGATGTGAACTGGAAAACCAAAACAGCTGGGTGCACCAGGAGTACAAATATTCTAAACTCCCTACTGGGATTATCTCTAACACAAGTAGTTGAGGAGCCGACCCGTAAAGAGGCCATATTGGATTTAATACTCACAAATGGAGGTTTGGTATCGGACGTTGTTGTAGGTGAAAATTTGGGATCTAGTGATCACCAGTCAGTATGGTTTAATATAACAACAGGGATGGAGCCGCACCACAAGAACGAAAGTTTTAGACTTTAAAAAACAGATTTTTTCTAAAATGAGATTTTGTGTGAAGGAGTCATTATCAGACTGGAGGAGTTTAAAGGGAGTCCAGGAGAAATGGGATTATTTAAAGGAAGCATTATTGAAGGCCACAGGAAATTGCATTCGGCTTGTTAGCAAAAACAAAAAAGGGAAGAAACCACTGTGGTACTCTGCAGAAGTGGCCAAAATAGTGAAGAACAAAAAGACAGCATTCAATAATTATAAAACAACTCAGAGTGAAGAAGATAGGCAAACCTATAAGATTAGGCAGAAAGAGGCAAAGCAATTTATAAGAGCTTCCAAAGCACATGCAGAAGAGAAAATAGCTCAGTCAGTAAAAAAAGGGGGACAAAACATTTTTTAGATACATAAACGAGAAAAGAAAAGTAAAACAAGGATTAGTTAGATTAAAAACAAAGGAAGGAAGGTATGTAGAAGAGGATAAAAGTCTCGCTGACTGCCTCAATGAATATTTTTGTTCAGTCTTTGCAGAAGAAAAGGAAGGAAAGGGACCTCAGTTAGGAGAGAACACTAAAGAGACATTTACATATCAGTTTACAGAGGAGGAGGTTCTACAGCAGCTGTCTAAAGTAAAGACAAATAAGTCAATGGGGCCTGATGGGATCCACCCTAAATTATTAAAAGAGCTCAGTGATGTAATAGCAAAACCGTTAACAGATTTATTTAACCAATCCTTGTTAACGGGAGTCGTCCCAGAAGACTGGAAATTAGCAAATGTTGTGCCCATTTACAAGAAGGGTAGTAGGGAGGAATCGGGGAACTATAGGCCAGTTAGTCTTACGTCAGTAGTGGGGAAATTAATGGAAACCATGTTAAAGGAAAGGATTGTTGAACATCTAAAAACACATAGATTACAGGATCAGAAACAACATGGGTTTACCTCAGGGAGATCATGCCAAACTAATCTTATTGATTTTTTTGATTGGGTAACAAAAATAATAGACACAGGTGGTGCAGTAGACATTGCTTATTTAGATTTCAGTAAGGCTTTTGATACTGTTCCGCATAGAAGGCTTATCAATAAATTGCAATCTTTGAGTTTAGATTCCAATATTGTTGACTGGATTAGGCAGTGGCTGAGTGACAGACAACAGAGGGTTGTGGTAAATGGAGTTTATTCGGCACAAGGTCTTGTTACCAGTGGGGTACCTCAGGGGTCAGTACTTGGACCCATTCTCTTTAATATTTTTATTAGTGATATTGCAGAAGGTATTAATGGAAAAGTATGTCTTTTTGCTGATGACACAAAGATTTGCAACAGGGTTGACGTTCCTGGAGGGATCAGCCAAATGACAAATGATTTAGGTAAACTAAAAAAATGGTCGGAGTTGTGGCAATTGAGTTTTAATGTGGATAAGTGCAAGATAATGCACCTGGGACGTAAAAACCCAAGGGCTGAATATAGAATATTTGATACAGTCCTAACCTCAACATCTGAGGAAAGGGATTTAGGGGTCATTATTTCAGAGGATCTAAGGGTAAGTAGTCAATGTAATAGAGCAGCAGGAAATGCTAGCAGAATGCTTGGTTGTGTAGGGAGAGGTATTAGCAGTAGGAAAAGGGAAGTGCTCATGCCACTGTACAGAGCACTGGTGAGACCTCACTTGGAGTACTGTGTGCAGTACTGGAGACCGTATCTCCAGAAGGATATAGACCTCTTAGAGAGAGTTCAGAGAAGGGCTACTAAAATGGTGTACGGCTTGAAGGAGAAAAGTTACCAGGAAAGGCTTAATGATCTTAACATGTACAGCTTGGAAAAAAGACGAGACAGAGGAGATATGATAGAAACATTTAAATACGTAAAGGGAATCCACAAGGTAGAGGAAGGGAGTATATTTAAAAGGAAACAAAATAGCAAAACAAGAGGACATAGTCTTAGATTAGAGGGGCAAAGGTTTAAAAGTAACATCAGGAAGCATTATTTTACTGAGAGGGTGGTGGATACATGGAACAGTCTTCCAGTAGAAGTGGTAGAGGCCAAAACAGTAATTGAATTTAAGCAAGCATGGGATAGGCATAAGGCTATCCTAAACAAAAGATAAATCCAGGTAAAGTATCCATGTAATTGGGCAGACTAGATGGGCCGAAAGGTTCTTATCTGCCGACATTTTTCTATGTTTCTATGTTTCTATGTTTCTATATGTGTTTATCTTTGATGTTTTGTATTTCGTAGTTTTGATATGATGTTTTTTATATGTAATTTATGTATAGGGACTGCTCTTAGAACGGGTTGCTTTGTTTCAGTCTTTACTGCCTTGCCTCGTGTAAAAAAAAAAAAAAAAGCACAGGAAATGGAAACAATAGGGCTTTACTTTTACAGTGACTTTCAAAAGCGCCTGCTAACTTTTTTTCTCTTTCTCATACATTCATTTTTTCTCTCTTTGTTCTTTTTTTATTTTATTAAAAAAAACCTCTTTATTTGTAATGTATAATGTTATTATGTGTTTGTATAAGGATTTTTTTTCTTTGAATGCTAGTAGTCTTTTAGCAGTGTAAGTTGGATAATGGAATATGTAGTTGTTTTTGTTGTTCTGTGAGTATCTATTTGGGATAATTGAACAGTATATACAAATGACATGTGTCTAATGCCTTGAATGACTGTAGTAGCAGTTGAATTCTGGAGCTGTTAGTGCTTTATAAAACTGTAACTGTTGTGGAATTGGGCGCGGTTTGAGTGCTTCGGCGTGCGTACAGTAGTGGAACAGAAGAAAGTAATTATGGGAGCTGGATTTACTGTAAATGGATTATAAATTGATGTATGATATATATATATAAAAAAGTAGTGTATCAAGGTGATGGCTCAAAGTTGTACATTTTCCCAAGAGAGGCGTGGTCGGTTATTTTCCTCTGGTCTTTGTTTGAGTCCAGCACTAAGGATTGACCACACCTTAATAGGTTATATGTTTTGCCAAAATGGCTGACTGAGATCATTTACAGTTTTGTAACTTGTATAATGGATATATATGAAGGTTCATGTTTAGTTGTTTGGAATCTAAGAGGATGAAGTGATATAAAGCTGAAGGATTTGAGTGAAAGTTTAAAGGAAGCGCCTACAGGTTTAGTAGCGCTGTACAAAGGAATTTAGGCAGATTTCAAATAAGAGAAGGTGGTTTTTTGGTTTTATTTTAGTTGACTAGAAAGATGGAAGGTTGTAGTTTGGTATCTGAGTATTGTTGATTTGTTTTTCTTTTTCTGCAGTGGTAGCCAGATGTCTAGTATTATTTTATTTTTTTTGCTGTCTGATGTTTTTGTCTTTTCGTGTGAAGTGCAATAGCGTATAACTTTGCCTCCATTGAATATTCTTGGAGGAATAAAACAGGTTGTAAAATAGCTGCACAAACACCTCACGTTTGAATGTTTGTTTTTAACCAATATTCTTAAAAAAGATTATTGATGTTTATTAAGAATCTTTTTCTCTGAGTTTCCTCTGAGAACTTTGTGCTAATTAACGCGTCAAGTTTTAAACATGCCCTTCTATACTTTCTTTCCCAGTTCATGATATTTTTGTTGTGTTTTTTTATTTGAATTGAAGTTCACATTCTTTTCCTAGTCTCCTCCATTTTGTCTCACTCATGACCCTCCTCTCCTCTGTGTTGTCTCACTCATGACCACTCCTTTTCTTTGTGTCCAAAATGTGTTGCATTTTTTTTTTCTCCATTTTAAAAGTATTTTAACCATATGAATTTTAAAGTTTTTGACAGGTTAATAATACATTTTTTCCCAAGTTTTTATTTAGGTGAACATTACCATGCATGCCAACTTTGCTCAAGCTAGATGGAAGATTATGTGATACCAATATTGATAAAGCTGTTGGAATTGAAGGAATTTACTCAAACACATTATCATTTCACATTGCAATGTTACATCAACCGGATAATAAGGAATTATCAGACACCAGGCAATAAAACAATCCTAATTTATCGACTACTCATCAATAAATCATGTGATTAAAGAAGATCATTGATTTGGAAATAAAAACTTAAGACATATCAGTTTTACAAAACTGTTATTTTCAACCAGTAAGACAGAAGACAAAGAAAGAAGCTAATGTATTTTTATATTCTGATGTCGTCTAAGTGATAATTATTTTGTGTCTTTTATTATTTTATATTTTATTATTTTTGTTGTTTAGTTACAATCATAGTTACATAGTTACATAGTTATATAGGCTGAAAAAAGACATGCGTCCATCGGGTTCAGCCTCTCCCACATAACCTACTGCTGTTGATCCAAAAGAAGGCAATATTCTTTTCAATATTGTTCAAATTCCCTGACACATTTAGGATTACTGGAGATCACATCCAATTAAAATTAGAGTTAATTAATGTATTTAGGAACATATAATTTAATGCATTTGCATGCATACGTTTCATGACATATATAGTGGTAAATGGAAAGTTTTAATTCGATAAAATTAATGCTGTTTTTATTTTTTTGATTTCATTTGAGGATGGGTGTGTTTTATAAACGCCAGGTTTGTTTCAAAACACCGAACAAGACTGAATAGGATAGTAATTAAAAAAAAATAAAAAAAAATATTATATTTAATAAAGGGTGGAGTATGCACTTCGGCTATTTCCCTTTTGAGCCAAAGTTGTATATATTTTTTTCTCTAACAATGAGTCAGAAGTAGTATAAATTTTTTTATTGCGTGAGGCCGACAGGCTTCGCGGGGACATTTTGAAATTTATTATCTGTGTCTCTTCTTGTGTAAATTAACATTTTTATTGTTTTCGTGCATTTGAGAGTGACAATGAATGAATGGATGTATATGATTAGCGGGGTATACCATATTTTCTTTTCTTTTTTATTTTCCTTATTGTTGCTAAAACATATCACATCATCAAGAAACTGACAGTCACAATGACTGCATATGGAACGAATCATGGACATTTTGTGTCAAGGTCAAAGGTCACAGGTAATAAGCAACCAGCGCAAAGAGACAGCTTGTTCAGGAGTCCCTATGGTGGGAGCTCTGATGACATTCAATGATTATGCGTCTCAAGCTGGGATGTTGAAAAAAAAAGACCACCCTGATCTCGCACTGTGGACTATGGTATTCGATTATGGAATATTATTTTTTTTATTTAATCCCCTAGATAAGTGTGAGAAAGGATTTAATTTGTGAAAATGAGAATGTATTTCTTGAATGTGTGTATGAATGCAGGTGTGTATGCGTTTTGTGGAGTGAAGCTGAACATAGGAAAACACACAGATATAGATCTGACTCATGTTGATTTATTAGATAAATGAACTTTTACATTCAAGTTATTATACTTTTCTTGTTCGGTGAATTATATTTTGGGAAATGGGAATAAATAGTTATTTAAGGTCTAGATTAGGTATTTTTGCCTACGCTCCAAATGTGGTTCGCTGGAAGAGTGAATCTAGATAGATAAGTGTATTTTATGCTCATAAAGGGCATCCTTGGGGAATCCTTTTCGTATATCATGCAGGTATTAGGCGAGGATACTATGGCCCCAGGTATAATTAGTTTAATTGTCTAGTTTGTTTCATCCATTTTGTGATCGCGATTGTATATGTGATCAACGAGACGATTGAAAGGTATTTTAATATGATAGGTAGTTTTTAATTTTTGCATTAGTGTGAAATCCCCCTCCTTTTTCCAGCATGGTGTCTGTTCAATTTCGTTTCCTCTCGAGGCTAGTCAGCGGGTGATGGAAATAGATATCCTGTGTTGACTTAGAATGCCCGCGAAATCTTTGTTACATGATGTAGAAATGTATCTGCTCTGATTGGTTGTTGTATCACATTCCTATGTTGGAGTGAAAACTGCAGGAAGTTTTTATGTATGTATAACGAACATTTCTATTGGATGATTGAAACAATAAACCAATCTGACAGACCACGGACAGATCAGATGCTAATCTGCCATATCTCGGTGTGGTTGGGTCTGTCGTCTCCTCTGATCAGAGTCGCGCAGCGCCTTACTTCATTTTTGATATATAGGAAGAAACTTGAAAAAGGTTTATGGTAATTATAATGGAAATAAGAACTTAACACTAATGACTTCTATCTCCTCCCAATTGACCTCCTGGCAGGCCCTGGAGGTCTCTTGGATGGGACGCATGGCAGCTTTGAAAATGTGTATTCTACCCCAGATTCTCTATTTTTTTAGGAATATTCCAGTTTTCATCCCGGCCATATGTTTGCTTCGCATGCAAAAATGCTGCAGGCACACATATGGAAGGGGAGGCCCGCGCATTTCAGCCTCCACAATCATGCGGACTAGACGCAGGGGGGGCCTGGGCTTTATAAATGTTACAGCGTATTATAGGGCGGCCTTACTGGCTCAGTTGCTGTCCTCTATATCCCAGCGTGAAACCCCCTTATGGCTACGGATGGAAAATGCTTATACAGCCCCCTTCCGAGTTCATGACCTGATGTGGTTTGCGACGCTCCACACCAAGGTTGGAAGGTATCTTACCATCCACTTCCCTCTCACTTATGTCATGGCGTTTATGGGTAGAAAACTTTACCACCCTTCCACTGCTCAGCTTAGCTCCGTTGCGCTTTCTCTGTTGCACTATCCAGGACCTGAATCTTGACCGATGGTTCCAATTAGGTCTCACACAAATTAACCAGCTCTTTACGGCCACCGCAATTAAACCCTCCCGACCTGACACGTGAGTTGCCATCCCCGCTAGCGACTGCTTCACGTACCTTAGGGTAAAACATGCACTGACTCAACGAGGTATTTCCTCCTTTGCAACGACGGATATTACGGCCTTCCACAGACTGTGCTTAGGTAAAAAAAGTTATGAAAAACCTTTGTCTTTGTGTTATGACAGTTTGTTAAATGTGAACCCTAATAAGAAACTGCCTATATGATCAGATGGGACAAGACTTGTCGCTCAATTCATCTGAAGAGGACTGGTTTTATGCCACTGAAAACGGTATATAAATACACTAGGAGCACTAACTTGCGGGAAGCACATCTTAAACTTTTATATAGATGGTATCTGACCCCGAATCGTTTAGCTTATATACCGGACAGTCCGGTATGTGTTGGCGCTGTGGCACCAGTGTTGGATCTATTCTTCATATTTTTCTGGCACTGTCCGCTCCTTGCCACCTCTGGGGGAAAGTTTGCAGACTGATCTCTCACTGTACAGGTTTGTCTATGTCCTTATGCCCTAAACAATACCTATTTGAATATGCTAACCGATTATATACAACAAACGCCATAGAGGCATCATAATCGATTATACTATAGCGTAGCTAAATCAACGATAGCTCGGTCACTGCTTTCTCAAGTCAGTCCCTCTTGGAGAGTCATGTTATCCTTAGAAAAATGTTTATCATTATGAGGGAATGTATCACAGGGCCGCTAACTTTCTGGTCATGGTTTCAAAGTATATGGGAAGGTTGGGAATTCTTGTAGCTTCTGGGGACTTGATATAAATCGATGGGGATAGGACATTAGTGCTACCGTTTCTGGACCTGACTGAGCATCTCCTTTTTTTTTTTTTTTTTCTTTTTCCTTGGGTTTCTATTATTAATTTCTCTCCTGTTTTTCCCTTTCATATTTTTGAGTAGTTTTATTAAGTTGTGTGGTTTTCTTTCTTTGTTGTTCTGTTATGTTTTGTGTTACAATTTTATTGTGTACATAGTTTGAATGAAAAAAGTGTTCACCCGACTGCTTACGTTGCACACCATATGTTGTTGCTAGACATTGTTACTTTATAGGATCCTCGTGATCCCTTTCTCTTTCAATATTTGTGATTTAATTTCTGGCATTTGTTATTTACGTATGAACCTCAATAAAAAACTTTATATGGAAAAAAAAAAAAAGTTCACAGAAAAAAATTGTAAAACCAAAGTAAATAAAAAATACTTTTTGCTTGCTGCAAAGGAAAAGAATAAATGGTAAAATAAAAATGGTAATTTTTTTCCATTGAAAGCAGTGGAATTCACCTGTTGAAAATCTGTGCATTTTGGCTCTTTTAGCGTTCTCTGAATAGCTAACCATTACCTCTTTATTGGGAATTTCACTGCCGCCAAAGGTGGTGAATTGCAGGCAATTTCACTGGCAAGTCGCCATTATTTTGTGAATTCCATTTTTTTTAGCTGAATTGCCATGAAATTGCACCATATGGGAAATTCACCAATCGATGCAATTCAGCGGGAGTTTGGCTCTAAGGCTAGGGTCAAACGAAAGCATTTTTACACGCGAACGTAAAAAAGTGCGTCCGAACGATTGACGATTTTTTTCACGGAATGCGCGAAAACGGTCATACGATGCGCATTTTTCGTGCGTGATTTTTTTCGATCGTCAATAAAACTCTTTTTCGTCTGGACGTTATGTAGGCTGGACATTAGCATGTCTGACATCTCCTAATCACGCACCGCCCGCTATGCCGCAGCTGCGCACTCTGTACGTCCGTACTGCGGTTCGGCGTTCTCGAAAAAATGCATTCGTTTCCCACTTGCGTTGCGCGGCCGGACTTTCGTGCCGACGGACTTCGTATATTGGCCTCATTGCCCGTCATCTGCTGCTAGTGCGGCCGTAATTATGTGCGCCAGAACGCACGTTAAAAGTGCGCTGGTCTGACCCAGCCTTACTGAATAACCCTAAGGTTTAATAAAAAAGTATAAAGCGGGTTTGGGCTGAATTCAATCTCTTTTTTTCAAAAAGAATATATGGTTTGAAAAATATTGAATCTATGGTGAATCTCTATTGAAAAGGGGTTATTCAGAGAGAGCCGATCTGGCCCCAAAATATCACAAACAGGGAATTTCCCCATAGGTGATATTTCGGGGCCATTTGGCTATTCAGAGAGCAGGCAGTGTGCCAACGTCAGCCAGTACGGTGCCTGTTCGAAGGCAGTGAAATCCCCCATAGAGAAGCAATGGTTAACCTATTCACAGACACACCGAACAGCAGAGAAATGTCAGTGAAATGCCCTGATGTTCGGTGGTTTCATTCGGCAGCTTTAATCAGGCGAATCCCATAGACTTAAGGAAAAATAATCTCATTTTTATTCAATATCTAATAAAGGTTTATTTTAATCTGCAGTAAAAAGTCTTTTTATTTACTGATTTTTTTAGGATCTTTTAGGCATTTTTGCAGTAATTTTTTTTTCCTTTTTTTTTAGTAGCGGTTTTTCTTTTTTCTGTAACAGCCCTTTTTATTATCATTCATTGGATCTTATATGTAAATTCCAGACATTTTCGTTCAGTAGTTTTTTTTTGCAGTGTTTCAATTTTGACACTTTCAATCATATTGGTTATTTTGGTTTTTTTTTTTAACCCCATTTGTCGGCTTTTTCCAGCGGCTGGTCGGTATGTTTTTGGCCGCGTTTCCGGTGGGTTTGCGGTGGATTTTCCCTGCATTCCAGGGACCATGCAGTGAATGCTGAATTTCAATAACCCCAAAGTGCAGGGAAGTGCGGTGAACGAGAGAACACCGAAATGTCGGCAACATATCGGTGCTCTCTGAATAACCCCCAAAGCGTTCCTGTTTTGTTGAAGCTACAGGCAGCCCTGCTGTTGGTCCAGTGGTGACTCTAGGAACAATATATAGGGGGGGCACAAATTGTGACAAAAAGCAAAGGATGTAAAGATGAATTGACCCTTTAGATTCTAACTTCCATAATAATTCCTAAAACTCCATTAAAGCAGGGAAATACAATAAAAATAATAAACAGTGTGAAGTTGTGGCATGTAGGATTCAGAATAGCTGGAGCTTGTTCATCCACCACGCCTCCAGAAAGCTGCTTGTATGAGGTCTGTCTGACCTCTTCCTCCTCCTCCTCCTCCTTCAATGTCTCTGGCGAAGTGGCAGTTAAACCGACACGTGGCAGGGGTACGCAATGGCTCAAGCAAAAAGATGCCATACTGTGCTTGAGATGATTTGTTTAGGGGACAGGAGCCACACCGGGCCAGAAATTCTGTCAGCTCTGCAGGGGCAGGTGCAGAGATGGTTAACACCACGCCAGCTTCAGCTGGGAATGGTTGTCTGTGATAATGGCAGCAACCTTCTCTCCGCCCTATGCCATGGTAAGTTGACGCATGTACCATGCCTAGCACACGTCCTAAATCTGGTGGTACAGCGTTTCCTAACCAGTTACCCAGGGCTGGCAGAGCTTCTCAGCCAGGCCAGAAAAGTCTGCAGCCACTTTAGACGGTCATTCCCAGCAAGTGTTCATCTGGCAGAAATTCAAAGAGAATTTCACCTTCCCACAAACCGTCTGATCTGTGACATGCCCACCAGGTGGAACTCGACATTGGCAATGCTGCAGCGTCTGCACAAGCAGCAGAGGGCCATCAACGAGTACCTGTGTTAGTATGGCACAAGGACAGGTTCAGGTCAACTTGGTTCCCCCCCACAGTGACTGATGATCAAGGATCATTTGAGGAGGTAACGAGGATAGTGAGCAGGGACAGTGCATGCATCAGTGACACAATTCCTTTAGTTTTCCTGCTGGAGCGCACTCTGCAGGGAATTATAGATGTGGCACTATAGACAGAGCGGCGGGAGGAAGAGGCAAACTTTCCTAGTTCTCAAGGCCCGTCTTTACACAGACAGCATTCCTGCGGGTCCTCAGATCAGACAGGAGGAGGATGAGGAATATTTAAGTAGTGGGGGCATTGAAGGTGGGGATTCCTCAAGGGAGGGTTTTGTGTGCCCAGAAACCCAAGGACTAGTACGTGGCTGGGAGGAGGAAGTGCACGATGGGGTCATCCTCATTGACCAGGAAGACTCGGAAGCTAATGCCACCTCCAACCTACGCTGCATGGGCTCCCTTATCCTGCAAAGCCTGCTAAAGGATCCCAGGATTCATGCTATCAAGGAGAGGGATCATTACTGGTTGGCAAGCCTTCTTGATCCACGATACAAGGGTAAAGTTGCAGAGCTCATCCTGCCCGCACAGAGGGAGGATAGGATGAAACAACTTGAGGACGCTCTAAAGTGACACTTGTGTAACACCTTTCCAGGCACTGGTAGGTTACCAAGTGATGACACAGGTGCTTCTGAGGCTGCGGATGATCAGAGGAAGAGCGGTGAAGGCCGGGGCCGCTTGACTGATGCCTTTTTAAAAAATTTTAGTCCACGACGTCCAGGGACATCAAATGTAGGCACCCATTGCCAGCGTCTTCACAATATGGTGCAGGACTCCCTAGGGGCAAGGGCAGACCTGGATACCTTTACAGCAGATGATCCACTGGCTTACTGGGTGTTGAGATTGGATCACTGGCCAGAATTTAGCCAATATGCTATGTAGCTACTAGGTTGCCCTTCATCCAGCGTGCGTTCTGAAAGGACTTTCAGTGCCTCTGGAGGTTTTGTCACAGACAAAAGAGTGCGTCTGTCCACCGACTCTGTAGACCGGATGACATTTATAAAAATGAATCAGTCCTGGATCAGCAGCTGTCAATCCCCTGATGCTGACGTAACTGAATATATCAGGGATCTCTTCTGCATTCCCAAAACCTCCACCACTGCACTCTTCCACAATACCACAAAGGGGTTACGGTGTGAAGGCACTTGCTGCCACCAAAGGCAAAATTTTTGGGTGCACTGATACCTGTACCAGATTCATATCATTTTAATATTTGACCACAGGGTCCAACCCTGCACTCTTCCACAATACCACAGAGGGGTTACGGTGTGACGGCACTGTTGCCGACACTAAAGGCTAAATTTTAAAGCACCTACTGTTACTTTCATCCAAAGCCTGCATAAGTTTCACCATAATTTAGCCCAAAAAAATCACTGAACTTGTTCTGCGTGTCCTAAAATGTCTCCTCTTTTCATACAGGCTGCCGCCCCAAGCAGTTGTTTATGAATAGATTAAAGGAAAACCATTTACCGTCATTTGAAATGTAATGTTTTTGTTTTTAAATGTCTCTATACATCCTACAAATCCGCCACTTCACGGGCAGGTTATGGGGACCTCCTAGGCACGATATTTGAAGGAATTTTTCGTTGGTGTTCTTAACCTTTATTTCATGGAAAACTCACTATTCCTTTAAAAATTATTTTTTTTAACATTTTTGTCCTTGTTTCCTGTCCCCCAGGGCACTACCCGGACCCCAATACACCTTTTAAGGCAAATATCATGCATATATGCCCTCTTGGAGGGCACTCTATAAATCGAACTTTCGAGTCCCATTGCCTTGCATTGAGTTCAGTTCGTGTTCGAGTTTGAACTCGAACTTTTAAAATTGTTCGAGTTCGAATGCGAACCGAACACGGGGGTGTTCGGCTCATCACTAGTCCTTATTTAGACTGGCATGAGCAGCCATCTTGGCATAGCCTGGGTTTGTATCTGGGGGTGAATGCTAAAATGGAGAATGGGAGTTGTAGCTTTAAAGCACATGTGCCACAATGTCAGCTTGGATCGATTTCCCTGTAGTTTATGGAGCAGGGATTGACTAGGTGTCTGAGTGGTCCTTGCATGATCTGCTGCTGCCTGTTTTGCAGTAGCTTTCTTTGTTGCCCCTGCACTGCAGGTGTGTAGCGTCATGGTGATTCTTCCTCCATCGCAAGATCCTCTTCTGTGCAGATCTGGCTGAGTAGGGGTTTCAGTCACACTGGATGTGCATTCTCTCCCCTTTTTATTCCCCCACATTGAGAGCAAGTGTAGAGGTGCTGGAGCAGTGTTACTAGTTTACACCCTATTCCATGTACTACACAAGCTGAAAGAGGTGGTGGTCATTTAGACCCCTGCAGTGGTGTTACTAGGGTTGTTGTCACCCGTGCGGTAACTCCTAGTGTCACCCCCCGGCTTTATTTGTGTGGTGCCTTTTTTTAACCCCTTAGTGACTGGGAGGTTTTACACACATCCATCCTTTAGTGATCACTGCTGTTTTTACATTTCTGCGCTGTTTGTGCTTAGGTCAAATTTTTCTCTTACTCGTTTATGCAACCCACACATATTATACACCGTTTTCCCCGCCATTAAATGGACTTTCTAAAAATACCAAAAGTTCCATCCTATCCTATAATTTACTATAAAAAAATATGAAATATGATGAAAAAATGGTAAAACCCCTTTCTTGTAATTTAATCCCCAAAATCTAACAACCGCCAAAAAAGACTCCGGCTAACTAGTGTAGC
>RXON01000702.1:0-59831 GCA_009667805.1 Leptobrachium leishanense
ATATTTTGTCTGAGTGATCCGAAAAACAATCTGAATTTTTCATTAAGAAATCGTCGGCCATTTTGGATTCAAAATTCGCATCCAAAGCGTTCAATGACACTGCTGCAGCAAACTGAATTGCTGCGCTGCAGCAATTCAGCAGCTGCTGAAGTATTGAACGGGCCTCCGGTCTCTCTCTAAAGCACTTGGAACAGGAACAGTCCAGCGTGATGCACAGCAAGGCGATGTGCACTCTCCCTGATCACTCCAACAATGGATGCCGCCTGATTCTCCGCGCTCCGATTTGCAAGATCCCAGAGAGTGTCACACGAGCCGACTGCTTTCTCTCACAGCTCACTCCGTTCTGCCCACGCTGCACACAATGCCCTTACTTCCTGGCGCCAGATACATTACATCCTTCCTCTCCCCAAGGGTTTCTGGGAGACGTAGTCCATAAATCCATATGTCCATCACAGTCTTTCCCATACGTTGCACTCTGGCTCCCTCTATGGGCATAACAGCGGCAGTTCTCAAGAGCCAATTTAACTACAGGACTACAGCATAGATTCTGTTTCTATCTGGTGTTTCTACTACCCCTATATGTTAATCAGGGTCGGATTAAGAGCTCTATGGGCCTGGAGCTGAATATTTTGGTGGCTTTTTTTGGAATTAATGAAATGAAAACAATTTTAAGTTATTTAATAGTGCAGATACGGGTATATCTAACCAGTAGGGCTGAAACAACTAATCGATTAATCGACAACTAATCGATTATTAAATTAGTTGTCAACTATTTCCATTATCGATTAATCGTGTCGATTGATCGTCCTGTGTACAGCACACACTGTTTAGAGTCTATGACCAAGTGCTTGTAGCCGCGTTCATTTGAGAAAGCAAACATGGGCTTAAGCTGCGCATGCAGCGTCGACCCATCCCTCTGACCAGGCACTCCCATACCTTGTGTGTGAAAAGAAAGCAAGATATGCAATTTGCGTATGTACTATGTACGTACGAACGTTACATACACTACGCAAATTATTTATTTTTTTACATAAAATTCTTAAGTAATTTTGTTTTGTTTTTTTGATCCGATGAATCGATTAATCGAAATAATAATCGGCCGACTAATCGATTATTAGAATAATCGTTAGTTGCAGCCCTGCTTACCAGGCAGATACTGTGTGAGTAGTTTTTCATTAAGATTTCAATCATTTACAGCGTGTAAAATTATTTTTTCCCATTTTTATCATCCAAACCTTTCTGGTTATATATTCTATAAAGAATTCTTGTTAAAAAAAATGTGAAATGGGATCCTGTTACTGCATTTTTCTGAGAAAATATACAATTTTAACCAAAAATGAAAATTTTTGCTTGTGTTTTGGAGGATGTTTTATGAATAATATGACTATGTATAAAACACTGATCTTGCACCAGCGTGGGAAATTAAAAGTTCAGTAATGGCAGTGGTATTGCTCATTTTATAAGTGACAAATGGACAATGCCATCACATTGGGGAAAAGGGGGAGAGAGGGGGAAAAGGGGGAGAGGGGTAAGGGGAGAGAGGGGTAAAGGGGAGAGAGGGGGAAAAGGGGGAGAGAAGAGGGGGCAAAGAGGGAGAGAGAGAAGAGGGGAAAAGGGGGAAAGAGGGGAAAGTGAGGAGAAAAAGGGGAGGGTTGGAGGGGGAAGAGGTGAAAAGGAAAGGGGACAGTGAGAGGGAGATGAGAAGGGTGTAGAGGGGGAAGAGTGGAGAGGGAGGAGGACTAGGGGCAATGGGGTGGAGGAGGAGAGAGAGGGGGAATAGACAGAGTCCTGCTCTGCGTGTATTACCCAGCTCCTTCCAGCAGCTCCTCAATCCTTTCTCTCTGTCCCAGCAGCTCCACATGTCACAGCCAGTAAGCACGTGGTCTGGAGCATGTGAGGGAGCAAGGGGCTGATAGGAGGAGGCAGAGTGGGGAGGAGACGTCACTGCAGACCACCCCCCACACTGCCATTGATTGGTGGAGTGTTTCTCACTCACCGCAGCCTGCCTGTGAGTGAAGAAAGCATTCCAAGGTCCGAGCTGCGGTAGAGTCATGTGTCCGGGTGTCAGGTGATCCCAAACCCGAACACATGACCCGAAAAACGGACAGTTCGGGTCAAAACCGGACGGGTGGGAACCTACTTCCCTGTGGAGTGATGGACGGATTCTGTGTGTTTACTGTGAGAGTACCCTTTCCCTTTTTGTAATATGTGCTCCCCTTTTTTGCTGAATATAAGATTTTCCTTGTGGACATTTTATTTTTATTCTCTTTTTGTGTATCTCCCCCCTTTTTTCTTTTTTTGCTCTTTCGGGTTTCTCCTTGAATGACACTGTGGCCTGGTGCCCTGCTGGCCCGCCGAGATCCCGGGCATAGTGCCACTCATCTCCCAATTTTGTTCTTATTATTATTTGATGTTTCTCCGCTGACATGTTTTGGCCCTGCGAGGCATTCATTAGTCTGCCTGCCTCTGTTTGTTGACCAATCTTTATTATAAATTTGAATACACAAAAAAACAATATTCCCGTTTTTAACTAATATCTAATAAACCGTTTATTATTTTAATCTGCAGCAAAAAGTCTTTTTATTTATAGATTTTTTCAGATCTTTTAGGCATTTCTCGGCAAATTTTTTCCCCTTTGTTTTTTTTAATCGTTTAATTCATCTTTCCTTAACCCTTTCGCTGCTGAGGCTTTTCCCGCCCCTGTGCTGAGGTCATTTTTACGGTTTTGCTCATCATGTTTAAACGTGTTTTGAAGCCTTATTTTTAGTATATGACAGACATATTATATATCGTTCTTTCCGTCAGACTCGGTAGATTCATAATATGTCATTATTATATGTATACGTTATGTCATGTCTGTATATTATAACAAAAAATGCAATAATATGTATTTTAATATATTACAATGTGTAAAGTGTTTTTTTCCACATTTTAACATGCGAGCAATTGCGGTTATATTTTGTATGGGGTGCGCTTGTTAAAAAAATTAGAGATGGGGTCTCGTTACATTTTTTTTTGGGAAAATTACACTATTTTTAACAAACACACCGCATACAAAAATCGTTAGTGCAGAATCATTGTTCACATTATAATTGAAATGGGAACAATATTGCTGCATTAACAAACCAAAAAAAAGAAAAAAAAGTGTTTATTTTTTTTTTATAATTTATTTTTAAATTATTTTTTTTTTTTTTACAACATTTTTCACAGTAGTGTTTGGTATCGTTGGAACGGCCATGCTCTGGCCAATCCAACCATACCAAAATTTAACCCCTAGCTGCCACGGATCGGGAGATAGGGAGTTCATTGGAACTCCCTATCTCCACCGTTGGTGGCAGTTAGGGGTTAAGTCCAGGACTGGCGTCATCGTGCTACGCACGATGACGCCAGTCCTCAGGGGGAGTTCCCGGAGGCTTGGCCGACATCCAGATGTCGGCCAGCTCCGGGAAAGGATCGCGAACCGGCGCTTTTCAGCGCCGATTCGCGATCCAGCTCCCCAGGGGTTAATGCCAGGCACCATTTGGAAGGGCAGGCTGTGCCCTTCCAAATGATGCCTGGGTTAACCCCCGCAGAGCCGCCGATCGGGAGGGAGAGAGGTCCGAAGGACCTCCCCCCCTCCCTTTCAGGCGCCTCCTCCGCACATGCGGGGGGGGCGCCTGAATTAGGTGTCATCGCGCTGCCGCGATGACACCTAATACCAGCGGCTGCGGCTCCGGATGCTCGGCCGAAACTCGCCGAACGCTGACCCCAATGGGAGGACGCGCTCAGTGCGTCCTCAGCACAGCAGCGGTAATGCGGAGGACGCGCTGAGCGCGTCCTCCGCATTGAAGTGGTTAACAGACCTTTTTATTATCATTCATAGGATCTTATATGTAAATTCCAGACATTTTCGTTCAGTAGTTTTTTTGCAAAAAGCGTTTCACTTTTCAAACTTTGAAGCAAACTGTTTTTTTTCTTTTTTACCCCTTTTGTCTGAAGGTCGGCTTATTCCGACGGCTGCTCTGCGCTGTAATCAGTGGCTCCTTGGATTTTTCCGTCGTTTGCGGCGGGTTTTCGCTGCACTCGGGGCCCTGAGGTGCTTGCTGAATAGACTGCATGGTGAGGGACTTTGATTTCCCCGAAGTGCAGGGAAGCACAGGAAACGAGAGGGCACCGAAATGTCGGCAATAGTGCTCTCTGAATAACCCCTATATGGCCCTATTACATTCTTCGCGCATACATTTGCGCCGGCGCAAAAACGCATTAACGCGAGGGGTAAAACCCTTTGCGCAGAACGTCGTATTACAATCTCAGCGCAACAAACGCGCGTATACGTCTACCGCAGGTGAACCTGCACGAACCCTGTGCGAGCGTACTTTACTGCGCGCATCCTATACTTAACATTGTGAGCGCAAATGCGTTTGTGCGCTGGTACGCGGATGGTATTACAATCTATGCGCAGTTTGTAACGCACAGCCTTTGTGCGCATAATTTTAGCAACTCCTAAAAGCTGGTGTTAATGTCATATTCTATCAACCTGGCCAAAACCAAATACACCAGCCCGAAAAAAAACACGCAGCAAAGTAAAGTTACACATTCTACTCATACCCAACCAATAAAATGGAGAAGTTTTGTGTGCATTTATTATTGCTGCAGCATATATGCTCAGATTGACTTTGACAGGCGCAAAAACTTAACGTGAGATAATTGTGGTTCTTAATTCTGATTGGCTGAATCACGTGAAAAAAACAGTCTGCACACTGATTTCTGCGCGCAACGTTGCTGCGCACGTGTTTGTGCGCGTCCGTTTATCCCGCGTTATTGCTCAACGGTGGGGATGAGCCGAACACCACCGTGTTCGGTTCAACTTCGAACTCTAACAATTTCAAGGGTTTGGGTTCGAACGCGAACACGATTCAAACTCAATGCAAGTCAATGGGACTCGAACATTCGATTTTTAGAGTGCTCTGCAAGAGGGCATATATGCAAGATATTTTGATACAAAAGGTGTATGGGGGTCCAGGTAGTGCCCTGGGGGACAGGAAACAAAGGACAAAAAGTTTAAAAAAAATACTTTTTTAACCCCTTAAGGACCGAGGACGTACCATGTACGTCATTGCAGCGGGTCTCTCTTAGACCCGCTGACGTACATGGTACGTCCTGCCGTTTTTTTGAGCGCTGGAAGCGATCGGATCGCTTCCAGCAGCTCAAACGCCATTGCAGGCTGCCTGGAGTCCAGGCAGCCGTGCAATGGCGTTTAGAAGTGCTGGGGCACCATGTGATCGCTCCCCGGAGCGATCAACATCCGGTTTCACCGGAGAGGTGCCCGGCACTTCTAGAGAGCGCTGGAAGCGATCAGATCGCTTCCAGCTGCTCTGTGTATATTGCAGGGATGCCTCGACATCGAGGCATCCTTGCAATATGCTTACCTGCCGCCGGTCCGTCCGTGATCGCTCCCCCCGAGCGATCACTTCCGGTAGCGGCAGGAAGTACTGAGTGCCACGAGGTATCGTGGCACTCAGTACAAAAACGATCACATCAGTGATCAGGTGCTCTGCTGGGTGCCTCGAGGGATCAAGGCACCCAGCAGAGTAAAAAAAAGTGTAAAAAAAAGTGAAAAAACAGTAAAATAAAGTAAAATAAAAATAAAATATAAATAAAATAAACTGACGGTTAGGGTAGGGTTAGGGTTAGGGGTAGGGTTAGGGTTAGGGGTAGGGTTAGGGGTAGGGTTAGGGTTAGGGTTAGGGTTAGGGGTAGGGTTAGGGGTAGGGTTAGGGGTAGGGGTAGGGTTAGGGGTAGGGTTAGGGGTAGGGTTAGGGGTAGGGTTAGGGTTAGGGTTAGGGGTAGGGGTAGGGTTAGGGTTAGGGTTAGGGGTAGGGTTAGGGGTAGGGGTAGGGTTAGGGTTAGGGTTCTAAGGGCAGGGTCATCTTGGGGCTGAGTGGGATGTTCCTAGCCTGCCTCAGAGAGGCAGGCTAGCAACATCCAATCAGAAGTTAGAAAAAATCAAAATAAAATTTCTAATTTGTCAGGTCAGGTCAATATTTTGTAAATATTGGCTCTGACCTCTGTGATTCTCCCTCCTCTCCTCACTTGTGTTTTGGTGAGCGAGAGAGAGAGATCAGATTTGACAGGTTAGAGATTTTAGTGAGATTTAGTGAGATTAGAAAAATTGAGGCAGATTTAGAGAGATTTTAGGGAGATTTAGAAGAATTGAGGCAGGTTTAGAGGGATTTAGAGAGATTTAGGTGTTTATTTGTATTTTCTTGTGAAACCCAACGGTTTCTTCTAAGAACCAACAATCCGCTTATATATATATATTAATTATAAAATTTTATAATCTATTATATATAATGTCTGAGAGGGTGTACAGCGCCGAGGAGGCATATGCCATCCTGGCGTCAGAATCTGAGGCATCTGCGTCAGACTCAGACCCTCATTTCGACCCCGCTAACTGCTCAGAGACGTCGCTAGATACATTATCTACGCTGGCTGATGTATCTAGTGATGTTTCTGATGCAGATCCTGGGTCACCACTGCCAGCAGGAGACGCACAGCTCCAGCTGAGGAGTGGGTAGTGCCTCATCGCCAGAGGCCAGATATCCCTCCTTTCACGGCAAATCCTGGCATCAATATTGATGTTGCAGGATTTACCGCCACACAGTTTTTGCAGGTGTTTATGGGGGATGATTTGTTGGGCCACATCGTGGCCCAATCAAATCTGTATGCCCATCAGCATTGTGCTGCGAAGCCAGACTCCTACTTGGCAAGGCAGCAATGGACCCCGCTAGATGTGCCAGAATTTCTGAAATTCTGGGCACTTACTATGCTGAGGGCATCATAAAGAAGCCCTCAATTCGCTCCTACTGGAGCAGTAGCCCCATCTGCTCTACCCCCATTTACCCCCAATCAATGTCACGTAGAAGGTATGAAAACATTTTGCGTTTCATGCACTTCAGTGACAACAGCCTGTGCCCCCTAGAGAGCATCCCCAGTTTGACAGGCACCAGACTTTTACATTTTATTCGTACATTTTTATGTTCTACAATTGGTGCTGTATTTTGCCAAAATCTTTGCACACCTATGCATGGGGGGCATGGGTGTACTCAGGAGATCTTGCAGAAAACAACCTGGAGAGTTTTCATGCAGTAACAACAACAGTGTCTCCTAAATCACAGTCCAAAACTACTGTGGGCATAAAAATCTGAAAATTGAAAAATTACACCACACACCTTCTCAAATGTTTTGGGCTAAAACCGTTGCATCCATGGCATCAAAGCACTCCATATGCAATACCTTGGGGTGTCAACATAACAAATATAAACAATTTTCTGGCAATAATTCAAACTGGGGTATGCGGTAGACCCAAAACCAAAGATAGGCCTAGCTGAAGAAATAATCTCAATTTCAACTCCAATGACAAAGTCATAAAAATTGTATTTGAACCTTCCCCAAATCCTGGCAACCTATGCATGGGGGGCATGGGTGTACTCAGGAGATCTTGCAGAAAACACCTGGAGAGTTTTCATGCAGTAACAAACAACAGTGTCTCCTAAATCACAGTCCAAAACTACTGTGGGCGTAAAAATCTGAAAATTGAAAAATTACACCACACACCTTCTCAAATGTTTTGGGCTAAAACCGTTGCATCCATGGCATCAAAGCACTCCATATGCAATACCTTGGGGTGTCAACATAACAAATATAAACAATTTTCTGGCAATAATTCAAACTGGGGTATGCGGTAGACCCAAAACCAAAGATAGGCCTAGCTGAAGAAATAATCTCAATTTCAACTCCAATGACAAAGTCATAAAAATTGTATTTGAACCTTCCCAAAATCCTGGCAAACCTATGCATGGGGGGCATGGGTGTACTCAGGAGATCTTGCAGAAAACAACCTGGAGAGTTTTCATGCAGTAACAAACAACAGTGTCTCCTAAATCACAGTCCAAAACTACTGTGGGCGTAAAAATCTGAAAATTGAAAAATTACACCACACACTTCTCAAATGTTTTGGGCTAAAACCGTTGCATCCATGGCATCAAAGCACTCCATATGCAATACCTTTGGGTGTCAACATAACAAATATAAAAATTTTCTGGCAATAATTCAAACTGGGGTATGCGGTAGACCCAAAACCAAAGATAGGCCTAGCTGAAGAAATAATCTCAATTTCAACTCCAATGACAAAGTCATAAAAATTGTATTTGAACCTTCCCAAAATCCTGGCAACCTATGCATGGGGGGCATGGGTGTACTCAGGAGACCTTGCAGAAAACAACCTGGAGAGTTTTCATGCAGTAACAAACAACAGTGTCTCCTAAATCACAGTCCAAAACTGATGTGGGTGTGAAAATGAAAATGTGACCACCTGTATCCAATTTGTTTGGAGCAACGGATGCATCCATAGCATAAAAACACTCCATTTACAATACTTTGGGGTGTTAGCTTACCAAATATATGCACGTTCATAAAACTGGGGTATGTAAAAAGGCCCCTAAAAAGAAGATAAGCAAAGAAGATACTGTATGTCAAATTAGAAAATTGACAAGCACATGTCATAGATTGGCGTAGCACCCCAAAAACAACAGAACAAATCTATATATGGGTGGTATCAATTTACTCAGAAGATGTTGCTGAACATATTTTGGGGTGTTTTTTGGCAGTAACCCATAACTGGATTTGACAATTCATGCCTAAAGTACAATGTGTGTGAAAAAATAACACAAAAAGTGACTACCTGAAAGTTTGACATAGAGCTAGTGCATGGAAAGTGTTAAAATACAACTCTTTGAAGCACCCTAGGGTGTGCCCTTTCTAAAAATATATGGTTTGATGGGGGTAAATTACTTTGGCCGGCTTCAAAAATGTCCCAAATAGGACATGGGTGCATGATGACGAAATGTGAAAATTCCAAGTTGGAAAACTGAAATGCGCACCCCCCAAATAAGGCCTATTAGCCCCAAAATGACCCGACATACCTATACATGGGTGGTATCAATTTACTCAGAAGATGTTGCTGAACATATTTTGAGGTGTTTTTTTTGCAGTAACCCATAACTGGATTTGACAATTCATGCCTAAAGTACAATGTGTGTAAAAAAATAACACAAAAAGTGACTACCTGAAAGTTTGACATAGAGCTAGTGCATGGAAAGTGTTAAAATACAACTCTTTGAAGCACCCCAGGGTGTGCCCTTTCTAAAAATATATGGTTTGATGGGGGTAATTACTTTGGCCGGCTTCAAAAATGTCCCAAATAGGACATGGGTGCATGATGACGAAATGTGAAAATTCCAAGTTGGAAAACTGAAATGCGCACCCCCCAAATAAGGCCTTTTAGCCCCCAAATGACCCGACATACCTATACTTGGGTGGTATCAATTTACTCAGAAGATGTTGCTGAACATATTTTGGGGTGCTTTTTGGCAGTAAACTTAAAGTTCACAGTACATGTATTCTTAAAATTGCGTTCAAAAAAAAAAAATCACCAAATTTTTTTTTTTTCTCAAACTTTGGCATAGATTTGTGGTAAATGGTTTGCATGGAAAGAGTCAAAATACCCCAAGTTTAATACCTTGATTTGTGTACTTTAAAAAAATATGTATGTGGAGGGTTATTCAGGAATTAGTGACAGATATCAGTGTTACAATGTCACTATCACTAGTTTTGAAAATAAACTCTTTGGAAATGGCAAAGTGCTACTTGCACTTATTGTTTGCATAAAATAAGAAAAAAGCGAGGAATATGTAAACATTGGGTATTGCTAAACTCAGTACTAAATTTAGAAACTACTAAGAATAAAAAATTTTTGACGGTTGTTGATACATAAGAAATTTTGGGGGTCAAAGTTCGAAAAAGTGGTGTTTTTTCAATTTTTGTGTCATATTTCACAATATTTTTTATAGTAAATTATATGAAATGATGAAAAAATGGTATCTTTATAAAGTCCATTTAGTGACGAGAAAAACAGTGTAAAATATGTGTGGGTTACATAAACGAGTAAGAGGAAAATTTGACGTAAACACTAAGAGCGCAGAAACGTAAAAACAGCAGCGGTCACGAACGGACGGATTCGTGTAAAACCGCCCGTCACTAAGGGGTTAAGGAACAGTGAGTTTTCCATGAAATGAAGGTTAAGAATAAAAACGAAAAATTCCTTTAAATATCGTGCCTAGGAGGTCCCCATAACCTGCCCGTGAAGTGACGGATTTGTAGGATGTATAGAAACATTTTAAAAACAAAAATAAGACATTTCAAATTACGGTAAATGCTTTTCCTTTAATCTATTCATAAACAACTGCTTGGGCGGCAGCTTGTATGAAAAGAGGAGACGTTTTAGGACACACAGAACAAGTTTAGTGATTTTTTGGCTAAATTATGGTGAAACTTATGCAGGCTTTGGATGAAAGTAACAATAGGTGCTATAAAATTGGGCCTTTAGTGTCGGCAACAGTGCCGTCACACTGTAACCCCTCTGTGGTATTGTGGAAGTGTCATGCCTCAGCCCTGAGAGTCTGCTGTGGTCAGCCTGGGTCACTTTCTCTCATTACCTGCTTCCCACCTAAGGGTTAACTCTGTGTCTGAACCTGAGTTCTGCATATAACCAGACCACACCCTCCTCCCCTTTGCTCTTTCATTTGTGTTTTTTCCCTTCCCAGTGTCCAGAGGTCTTGAGAGCTCCCTCTTGTCATTGTATGTTCCTGATTTATTTGCTGTGTCTGCATTACCTGGTTCCTGCGTGCTGGACAATCCACTGCGTGGCCCACTATCCAGTGGGTCCAGAGACACTCAAGTGGCTTCCAGCCTCCAGCTCTCTCCAAGGAGACCAACCTACTATTAAGGTACTTTTGCCTAAAGCTCCTGCTTCTCCTCAAGCGGATCTGGAGAGAGACTACGTGGTCCACCATCCACTTGCCTATTTTCTGTACTACCGCCTGTTCTGTGCTGGACTGTTTGCTGTGAACCATCCCACAATACAAGCTTTGTTGTGCATTTACTGTCTCCTGTGTCTTTCTGCCTGCTCACCCCCAGCGCCTGGGAAATAACATCACACTGAGGCTGTGCCATGGCTCCTTCGTGGCGCGAGCCTGACATAATGAAAGAGCCAAAAACCAGGCCCGGGGGGTAATACATGCACTGGAGGACATTGCTTATCAGCTGCTGCTTGTGGTAGAGGAGGTATGGAATCTAATGGACTCATTTCCCACCACACCTGACCCAGTCAGGCCTATACCAGTGAGCAGAGCATACAGCAATCTGTTGAGTGTAATCATTCTCCACCTATATGCAGAGCACAGGCACCTTATGTGGAGTCTCAGAAGGAAAGGCGTAGAAGGCTGAACCAATGCTTCTACTGTGGGTCAGATCTGCACCGTATAGATCTCTGTCCCATCAGACCTGCTAAGCCTCCAGCCGCTGTTCCTGTGTCACGCCAAGCTGCTGTTCCTGTGCCACGCCAAGCTGCTGTTCCTGTGCCACGCCAAGCTGCTGTTCCTGTGCCACGCCAAGCTGCTGGTTCTGTGCCATGCCAAGCTGCTGGCCCTGAGCCTCGCCAAGCTGCTGCCAAGTCCCATCAGACTCCAGTCGCTACCAAGCTTCGCCAAGCTGCTGCCAAGCCTCGCCAAGCTGCTGCCAAGTCCCGTCAGACTCCAGTTGCTGCCAAGCTTCGCCGAGTTGCTGCCAAGTCCCGCCAGACTCCAGCTGCTGTCAAGCCTCGTCATGCTACCAATGTTGGCAAGCTTCGCCGAACTCCTGTACCCAGGAGGCCTGCATCCAGTGTGGTCTCCTCGGAGGAGGAGAGTTCTAAGGAGGACTCGATTGCCGAGTACATGGAGACTCTGCCTACTGAGCCCAGCGAGGAAGAACCCATGGGTGTGGAGCCCACATTCCCCACAGACCAAGAACCTATGGAGGTTGCTCCTCTCCTGGTGGCCTCTACTATGACCCCCCAGACTGCTAAGCATCTTCAAGGTGGTCCTGGACGACAAATTGGGGCCCTGCTTAAGAGACCTGCATTCAATTCGGGGTTCTATGGTTGTGACACCCTACCTTCTGAGACTCAACCAAGCCCACCAGACCAAATCCAGACTCTGTCCATAGCCTCTGATGGCTTCATCGTGCCGGACTCTGAGCTTGCTGTATATGAACAGCGCCTGGCAGCTAAGGAGCCAGTTCCTTCACCCATCGTCGTGGGGGTTGCCACCAGCAGCCCTCTCACGCCTGTGCCCCCTGTGACCAGTCCTACTCCTGAGGGCTGCGTCTGGGCATCCAACGGGACTTTGGTCCGGAAAGAGGACTTGGAAATCTTTGAACAGGCCCTACATGCTCAAGGGGACATTTATGATGATCCAGACTCAGACTCTGATAGTTGCTGGTAACCTCCTTGCTACTTCCCTGATTTGGGCATGTCCTAGGTGCCCGGAGTGCACCTTGTAAGGAGGGAGGTACTGTCATGCCTCAGCCCTGAGAGTCTGCTGTGGTCAGCCTGGGTCACTTGCTCTCATTACCTGCTTCCCACCTAAGGGTTAACTCTGTGTCTGAACCTGAGGTTCTGCATATAACCAGACCACACCCTCCTCCCCTTTGCTCTTTCATTTTGTGTTTTTCCCTTCCCAGTGTCCAGAGGTCTTGAGAGCTCCCTCTTGTCATTGTATGTTCCTGATTTATTTTGCTGTGTCTGCATTACCTGGTTCCTGCGTGCTGGACAATCCACTGCGTGGCCCACTATCCAGTGGGTCAGAGACACTCAAGTGGCTTCCAGCCCTCCAGCTCTCTCCAAGGAGACCAACCTACTATTAAGGTACTTTTGCCTAAAGGCTCCTGCTTCTCCTCAAGCGGATCTGGAGAGAGACTACGTGGTCCACCATCCACTTGCCTATTTTCTGTACTACCGCCTGTTCTGTGCTGGACTGTTTGCTGTGAACCATCCCACAATACAAGCTTTGTTGTGCATTTACTGTCTCCTGTGTCTTTCTGCCTGCTCACCCCCAGCGCCTGGGAATATAACATCACACTGAGGCTGTGCCATGGCTCCTTCGTGGCGCGAGCCTGACAGGAAGAGTGCAGGGTTAGACCCTGCGGTCAAATATTAGAATTATATGAATCTGATACAGGCGTCAGTACACCCAAATATTTTGCCTTTGGTGGCAGCAAGTGCCTTCACACCGTAACCCCTCTGTGGTATTGTGGAAGAGTGCAGCGGTGGACCTTGCGGACCAATATTATAATGATATGAATCTGGTATAGGCATCAGTGGCAGTGCACCCAAATATTGTGCCTTTGGTGGCAGCAAGTGCCTTCACATCGTAACCCCTCTGTGGTATTGTGGGAGAGTGCAGCGGTGGACCCTGCGGACCAATATTAAAATGATATGAATCTGGTATAGGCATCAGTGGCAGTGCACCCAAATATTGTGCCTTTGGTGGCAGCAAGTGCCTTCAGACCATAACCCCTCTGTGGTATTGTGGAAGAGTGCAGCAGTGGACCCTGCGGACCAATATTAAAATGATATGAATCTGGTATAGGCGTCAGTGGCAGTGCACCCAAATATTGTGCCTTTGGTGGCAGCAAGTGCCTTCACACCGTAACCCCTCTGTGGTATTGTGGAAGAGTGCAGCGATGGACCCTGCGGTCCAATATTAAAATGATATGAATCTGGTATAGGCGTCAGTGCACCCAAATATTTTGCCTTTGGTGGCAGCAAGTGCCTTCACACCATAACCCCTCTGTGGTATTGTGAAAGAGTGCAGCGGTGGACCCTGCCGTCAAATATCACAATGATATGAATCTGGTACATGCGTCAGTGGCAGTGCACCCAAATATTACTGCGCTATAGTGTATGGCAGGATGGAAGCGCACCAGCAGTAACAAGCAGCGGAATATACCAGACAGGGGCAAAGAGCAAGAGTAGTTGTTATAACAAAACCAGCTCAACAACGTTTAGGCACTAGTACTGCGCTACTTTATATGGTGAGAATTGGCGCACACCAGTCCCGGCGGCTCTGCGTCATCAGGCCGCACCCTGCCCCCTGATCACTCACAGCTGCGCCGGGTGCCGCCGGAGCTCCTGATATTCGGCCAGCTGGCGGCACCATGCGTCCGGGGCCCCCCCGATCGCCACCCGGGGCCCTGGATGTCACAATATTACAATCCAAACGCAAACGGGTTAAGTAACCAAATTTGTAAGAAGAATAATTAATGCAGCATATGAATCCTCACACTGCCGGGCAGCACCTTAAGGCCCGGCTCACACCTAAGCGTTTTACAGCGCGTTCCTGCACGCTGTAAGACGCATAAACAGGGAAATCCCATTATTTCCTATGGGACCCGTTCATACCTGGGCGTTTTACAGAGCGCAGGAACTCGCCGTAAAACATCCTATGCCCAAAGAAGTACAGGAGCTTCTTTGGGGCGTATTGCAGCGCGTTCACTCTGCAGTCTATGGCAGAGAACGTGCTGCAATGCGCGTTCGTATGTTTTTTACGTTTGCGCGTTAAAAAACATGCGTATTGCGCGTGTAAAAAAAAAACGCAGGTGTGAACCCAGCCTTACAGTATAATTAATGCAGCATATGATTCCGCACACTTCCGGGCAGCACCTCTACAGTTTGTGGATCCAGGAATCAGGTGAGTATTAGAAAGAAAAAAAAAGGTTTTATTTTATGTTGCTGGGGACATTTAAAAATGTCCTCGGATTTTATTTTTTTTAAAAATGTGTCGCCTTACCTTAGCCTGGTGGTCAGTGGGGGTTCCCTGGATCCTGGTTGTGGGGAAGGGCGGTCTGCCGTGGCTCCCTCCCTGGAGTCCCTGCCCCACCTCTCTGCCACATGCACCCGGCTGGCCAGCCCGCACAGTCGCAGCTCTGTCATCCTGCGGCCGCATGCTCCTCAAGGGGTCCTTGGGAGGGAGGCTCCGGCGGGCTGCCCTATACAGTGCCTGATTAGAGGGCCTCGTCTGCCTGATGTTTTAGCAACAAGAATGTTTTATCCCATAGGCTTCAATGTTAAAAATATTCCCGTTTTAATTCAATATCTAATAAACCATTGCTTATAATATTCTGCAGTAAAAAGTCTCTTTATTTTTAGTTTTTTTAAGCATTTTTAAAAAAAAAAAAAAAAAAATCGAACTTTTGGCGAACATCCCAAAAAGTTTGAAATTCGCAAACTTTCGAACGGCCAATGTTCGAATCGAACTCCGAACCGATCGAACCGAACAGCTCATCCCTACTCAACGGATGAAAAAATGCACGAGGATTGTAATTCCAGCGTTGATTTACGCGCGTTAATGTTTAACGCTTGGCGCACAAATTCACTCGTTGCGTGTGCGTTTTTGCGTGAAGAATGTAATAGGGCCCCTAGTCTTTACATATCACTGAATGAAAGGGGTGTGTCAACAGATGCTGAACCACCTCCCCCGGCACCTTTTCTAGGGTACTCAATTATACCCTGCAGTTTATACAAAACGTTTTCTAAATACTGACAAAACTGTTACGATGCTCTTTGGAACAAAACCTAAACTACACAAATTGCAAACTCCCCATCTATGTGTGGGGACGAAATCAAATGGCACGCTGACCACAGTCACTTCTCTCAAATATCTAGGTATGTGGTTAGACCCAAATCTATCCTTTGGCCCCCACATCGAAAAACTCTCATCTAAACTTTACCCCAAACTAGGTGCCCTGTCAGGGGCGGGCTGACTGGCAACTTTTGGCCCAGGGGGCATGTATGACCCAGAAGCCCATAGTGCAGCAACTCAGGCCCTTGTGTATGAGCGTATCACAGAGCTCCACAGCTATATAACTTACTCTCATTCACATTGCACATTACAGTGAGTTGTATTGCTGTGGATTCTGTGATACACTTGTAGCGCTCACTCCCGGAGGAGCCGCTGAAAATGAACCACGGGTCAGTCTCCCCGCACTAGGGAATAAATATACTCCAGCACCGTTGTGGACTTTATAATTTATATAGTTTACTGAAGTAAAAGGCATATAATAAGACACGGTGTTCGTAGATATATTTACAGTATTTCGTATTGCAGTAAACGCGCAGCGGGAAGAAGAAATGCGAGACTTCGTATTTCTGGAAAAATACGCGACCGAGCAGAAAAATACAATGCTTCGTAATTACGAGAAACGCACAGCGGAAAACAAAATAAGATGCGAATCTTTTCCCCTTTTTCGGATCTTAGGGAGTGAGTCCCGAACAGGTTAAGTCCCGATTTGTGAGTGTATGTGTGTGTTATGGTACCCGGGTACTATTCAACTGGCCAGTGAATCTTTTAAGCGATGTCTTCGACTAGTCAAGTTGGGGCCCTGTGGGTTTCAGAAATAAACAACAGCGTGTTTGCTTGAGCTTTTGTAAAACCGGCCTTGGAGGCCTCTCACCCATCCGTTGATCACCAAGGCTCCGCTGACCCAGGACGTCTCTCCGCTCGTTCCTCGCTGGGATACCCGCTACTGGATCGATAGTCAGGCTCTCTGTGCTCCGGCCCGGACTTGTCCAGCTACCGCCTGCTCTCCCATCCAATGGACTCGCGGTACTCCTCACTCGAGGTCCTCAGCTTGTCTGGATAACAACTTGGGTGGTGATGGTCAATGGGTAAGGCTCCTTCTGGCAAGGCAGGATAACCCCACTCGAATCCTGATAGGCCACACTTGCGCTCCGGCCTAGTCACGGTTCCGCTCTGCAGCACTGCGTCCTCTTCCTGCACTCCCTGGCGCGCTCTGGCGCGTTCTCCACGAGGCTCAGGATGTACAGCGTCTGTGTCCCACCCACTTCCTGTCTGTTTGCAAAGCACGCCGGGAAATGTAGTCCCAATGTTCAGTGTCTCTGATCGCGCTTGTCTCCCTCCGGTGGCCAAAAATAGGTACTGCCACAGTAAGATTTTAAACACAGCGCTACACTCTCCCCCTCCTAGAACTCTTGGGTCTCTCCAAGGAGGTACAACAGTTACATTTACATTTCATACAATTAGATAACATATACAGGGTTGGCAGCAAACATACAGTGGGTTAGATACACTTCTTCAAGTTGACTCATGTTTTGTGCTACCTCAGCTAACATAGCAGACACTTCGGGCAACCTCTGCACTGTGGTGATGGCCTCTTCAGTGCTATGTCCTGGTGAGTCGTAGGTGAGTCGCTGGGGCCGTCGAACAGAGCGCTTTGGTTCAGGCTCAATCCGTTCCTCTTCAGGTGGAAGTACTATAGGTGCTGGCTCAGTCCTTCTTCTTTCTACTACTGGAGCAGACATTTCTTCGGAGTATGATCCCTCCAGTGAAGGCATAGAACTGTAGTCATAAGACTCGGCTTCAGGAGCTACAGGAATTTCAACAGTCTCAGGAATCTCTAGCTGAAATTCAAGAGCTTCAGGGATTTCAACAGTCTCAGGGACTTCCAGCAGAAATTCAGGAGCTTCAGGCCTCAAATTACTCTCCCACCGCTCAGGAACAACGACAACCTCCTCAGGCTCCGGTGAGCGCATCCAGTCCAGACAATAACTCTCTTCTTCACTGTCTCTTTCGCTCTCTTCGACAACCCGGGTCTGTTGAGACCGAGTAACAGGAGGCAAACGTGGAGCAGGCGGATTTGACAGAGGCAGTTCGTCCCCAACTGGCATCCTCACAGCCTCTCTCAAAGGTAACAAATGATTCCGGTGCCAGTTCTTAAGAGGCCCAGCCTTTCCATCCGGCCGGATTTGATACACCGGCAGACCCGGCAGTTGCTTGCAGACAATGTAGACTTGAGAACTCCATCTATCCGCCAACTTGTGTCTCGCAGCAGCACCCAAGTTCTTCAACAAAACCCTATCACCGGGTTGTAGATCTTGTATCCGAACTTTCAAGTCATAATTCCTTTTGTTCCTTTGCTCCCTGTTTCCTGAGGTCAAACGGGCCTGTTCAAACGCAGAAGCCAGGTTCTTCCGAAGTCTATCCACGTAGTTTCTATGGGAAGCTACCGACGTCTGGTCTAGAGATAACCCAAACGCCAAATCAACCGGCAGTCGGGCTTCTCTTCCGAACATAAGACGGTACGGTGAGTATCCAGTTGCATCACTCTCCGTACTGTTATATGCATGCACCAGAGTAGCTATGTGACGACTCCAACTCTGCTTCTCTATGTTCGACAAAGTCCCCAGCATATTCAGCAGCGTGCGATTAAACCTTTCAGGCTGAGCATCACCTTGAGGGTGATATGGTGTAGTTCGGGTCTTTTGGATTCCCAACAGTTCCAACAATTGCCCAACAAGTCGGCTTTCAAAGTCTCTACCCTGATCAGAGTGTATTCTCCTCGGCAGGCCGTAGTGAACAAAGAACTTTTCCATCAGAACCTTGGCTACTGTCGGAGCGCGTTGATCTTTCGTGGAAAAGGCTTGGGCGTAACGAGTGAAATGATCAGTCACTATTAGAATATTCCCTTGCCCGCTAGCATCCGGCTCTAAGCACAGGAAGTCAATGCACACCAAATCCATGGGTCCCTGACTCTGTAGATGGCTCATTGGAGCGGTTCGGGTTGGTAGAGTCTTCCTCTGAATACACCTCAGACAGGAATGGCAGTAACTTTCCACTTCAGCTCTCATGCAAGGCCAATAGAATCTGTCTCGCACCAGCTTAAAAGTTCTTTCAGCACCCAAATGTCCATGCTCATCATGTAACGATCGCAGCACACTCTCTCTATGCTTAGTGGGAAGGAATAGCTGTTGAGTCTCTTCAGCATTGGTTGAGGGGCCCCTTCGGTAGACCCACCCATCCAACATCTTCAACCGTTCCCACTCTTTGTAGACCAATCTGGCTCCATCCGGGGAATTGGTCAGCAGAATTTCCCGCTGGTTCGCAGTTAGGGCCTTTATGGTCAATGCAATTAAAGGGTCTCTGGCCTGATCCGCCTTCAGGTCTTGTTTTGAAAAGGTAGGTAGACTTTCATCCCTCAATTGTGTAGGGTTACAGTAAAACTCAGGAACAGCCGCAGCCATGACTCCTATGGCCTCCGCTTCAATCCCTCCCTTGACCCGGCGCTCTGCTCCTTGACACAAAGCTTGCACCCCGTCTGGAGTTAACTGAGTCCATTCTGTAGTGTAGGGTCTTCTCGATAAAGCATCAGCATCTCGATTATTCACCCCAGGGCGATACTTCAGGCTGAACCGGAACCCTGACAGAGCGGCCAACCACCGATGTCCCGTTGCGTCCAGTTTCGCAGTAGTGAGAACATAGGTAAGAGGATTGTTATCCGTTTTTATCACAAACTCGGCTCCATACAGATAGTCTTTTAACTTGTCTACCACTGCCCACTTTAAGGCTAGGAACTCCAACTTGTGGGTAGGATAGTTCTTTTCTGAAGGCGTAAGGCTCCGACTCACGTACGCTACAGGCCTCAGCAATCCACCATACTCCTGATACAGGACTCCTCCTAGCCCTTCTCTGCTGGCATCCACATGTAACTCATACGGCTTGTGAGGGTCCGCATAGGCCAAGACAGGAGCTTGAGTTAGACTCTCTTTTAGCTTCAAGAAAGCACCTTCACACTGACTAGTCCATTCGCCCTGTATGGACTCTCGAGCTTTCCTTGGCCCTGGAGCTGACGGGTTTCGGTCAGAGGCCTTGCAGCCTTCTTCGGTGTTTTCCTTCTGTAGGAGTTTGTTCAGTGGTTGAGCTATCTTTGCGAATCCTCCTACAAATCTTCGATAATAGGAACAGAACCCCAAGAAAGATCTAAGTTCAGTGACGTTTCTGGGTCTGGGCCAAGAAGCTACGGCCTCCAACTTCCGAGGATCTGTCGAAACACCTTCTGCTGAGACCACATGTCCCAGATACGTAACAGACGGTAGGCAGAATTGGCATTTCTCCAGAGACAGTTTCAATCCCTCTTCATGGAGCCTCTTCAAGACCTTCTCCAAACGTTGCTCATGCTCTTCCAGAGTCTTCCCAAACACGATTATGTCATCCAGGTACACTAATACTTCGATCAGATTCATGTCCCCGACTGTCTTCTCCATTAACCGTTGGAACGTGGCTGGAGCCCCCGTAAGGCCTTGAGGCATTCTGTTGAATTCAAAGAACCCCAATGGACAGATGAACGCAGTTTTCTCTTTGTCTTCGGGATGCATTGGTATCTGGTGATACCCGCTTCGTAGGTCTAGTACACTAAACCATTTCGCTCCAGACAAACACTGTAAGGCATCTTCTATCCGAGGAGTAGCATATTGGTCTGGGATGGTTCTCCGGTTCAATGTGCGGTAGTCTATGCATAGGCGGACAGAACCGTTCTTCTTCCGGACCATCACTATTGGAGATGCGTATGGACTCCTGGACTCTTGGATCACCTTGGTTCTTTGCAATTCATTCAGCTGCTCTCGCAGATCATCTAAGTCTCCCAGCGGAACTCGCCTTGACCTTTCAAGAAACGGCTTGTCTTCTTGTAATCGAATGCGGTGTTCAGTACTTTTAGCTAGGCCTACGTCGAACTCATCTTTCGAGAACAGTTCTCTCCACTTCAAAACTTGAGACTGAAGACGTTTCTTCCACTCGGAGGAAATGGGAGCGTCCTTGAGGTAGAATCTTTCCTCTGGAATCTCTTTATCCACTCCCCCTTCTAAATCGGTGGAGAGGGGCGTAGCGGACTCTACTTGCCCGATAGGCATTCGTGCTTTAAGGACTACTGGAGAATCAGACACATTGCACACGCTGACTGAGACTCTTCCTCGTGTTCTTTTCAGAGGTTTAGTGGAGATTATTTCAGGGATTACTTCGACTCCGGCTTCACTCCCATGATTAAAATCGGTTTCCAGCACCACATAGGGGCCTGGTTGCGATCCATTCAACTTGACTGAAGCCCGGAAACTTGCTACTTCTCCTGCTTGCAGAACCTTCTCTGTTCCTTCTAATCTCCATAGGCGCCCCACTTCGGCAGGTGCCTTCTGTTCTTCGACCATCCTCTGATAGACCGGACGTAACATTGGGTGTACTCCTTGAGTAGAACCTTCTTCCAATACGATAGGTGTCAGGAGACGCCGCACCAAATCAGTATTCGTCCCCACTATCATGGAACTTCTGTTTGCACCTGAGGGTCGAGGACACACAATGGCCAATGCATCACAACCTCCGGACTGCCCGATGACTTCGGATCCGATCTCCAATTTCACCTGTAGATACCCGTCATAGGGGAGTTTCTCAGTTCCGATACCCCAGATTTCCAGGTCCTTCAATTTCTGTAGAGGAATGTGCTTCAAATGTTTCTCATAGAAGTCTCGGTAGATCAATGTCACTTGAGCCCCTGAATCCAACAAGGCTTTAGTGTAGACTCCCTCCACTTGGATTGGCACAATAGGAGAAGGACCTATCAGTTGGTCAGGAAACTTGGTGGCGGTATCAGGACACTTAGACCCAGTTTGCTGTACCCTGGCCTTTTCTTGGCCCGTGTAGGTTTTGGGTGTGCATTGCTTCCCCATGACGTAGGTCCGGATGCTAAGGGAGTGACTCTTTCAGTCCTGGCAGGCTCAGCAGTTGGCCGGACTTTGGGCCCTCTCGCCCATTTAGCCCTGGCTTGATTTTTGGAGCGGGGTTCAATCTTCGGGCACCTAGGTTGCTCCTTCACTGGCGCCCTCTGGCGTTTCCCGCCGGTGAGGTAGATAACAGTCCCTCTAAGGCTTTTAACAACTCATCAACTCTATTCCTCTCAGGCTTTCGGTCTTTGCATTGTGCGCGGAAGTGGCCCATTTCTCCACAACCGAAACACCTCTTCTTAGAAAGTGGAGACGCAGTCGCCTGTTGTGATTCAGTTAAAGGACCTTGGCTAGACGCCACAGCAACTCCGGTTGTCTGCATGCCTGTAAGGAACTTCTGCATCTCTGCCTGCATCTCTGTCACCTTCATCAACACTCGGCACAGTTCCGCGTGCGCCTGCTGCAATTCGGCTTGAGCTTCCTGTACTTTCTTAACAGTTTTGTGCAACTCACCACGTTCAGAGAGGTGTAATTCTTTGGCAGCCCTCTCTGTGGATTTAAAAGCGATCAGGTGCTCTTGCTCGTCCACGTCGGACCCGTAAGTATCCAGCGAATCGCTTTCAGGCTGCAGACCGTCGTTATGCCTTACAGGTTGTGCGTAAGCTCTTTCCCCTCGCCTGAAGGATTTTTCCTCCAGCAAAGCCTCCTCCTCTCTGACAGCTCGGATCAGTTCCAGGTACTTCAGTTCTTGATTACCTGCTCTGCTTCTCAGCTGCAGCATCACTGGATCTAGAGGTTGAGAGCCCCTCAGGATCTGTTTTATTCGGATCTTATCCACTTCGGCCGGCTCGGCCCCTTTCTTGAGGAGTATCTGGTGCAGAATCTTATCTAGACGCCTCATGTATTCGGTCATTCTCTCACCTTTCCGCTGATAGGTGTGTTCATACTGATATACAAGCTCTGCGGCCTTTTCTGTTCGCCCAAAAACTTCCTCCAAAACGTTTAAATAATCTAAAGCAGTACAGTCTTTTCTACTCAGTTTTAGGTTTCTCACCGCTTCTGACGCAGGTCCCTTTAAACTCTCGGTGATCCTTTGCTTTTTCTGGGCTTCAGGGACGTCCCACTCATCCAGAGCCTGCATCGCCTGTTCCACCCATTCCTCAAAGGTTTCTTCTCCCGCCGGAGTTGGTACGTTTCCTGTAAAATTTCTCAACCGTCGATAACCGAAGTTAGTGTGCGGAGGGCTTGTTCTCTGACACTTAGCCAGCAAATCTCCAATAGCCACTATGAATTCAGGCCCGATCATGGCCAACGGACTGGGCGCGGGAACACTTGCGGATTCGCCACGTGGCGCACTTGGCTGAATCAGTTGGACTTCCACCTCATTGGTCAGCTTCATGCTTGCACCCTGAAAACATCCTGGAACACCCTTTCTCCATTCAAAAAGAACATACGTGTGAGAGGTATCTGTGTCCTTTTTAATGTCCAGAATTAACCCCCGATGGTCTGGTGTCAGCGCGGCCACGGCCTGGCGAATCTGATCTTCGGCCCAAGTGTCTGCGGGAATATCCATGACTATACAACATTCTAACTGACTACTGTGCTCCTCACACCATTCGGCAACAGTATCTGGATCCATATTTAACCCTTTAGATGCGGTTTTTCCAGAGACTGGATCCCGGAAACGAGCCCCCACGTGTAGCGCTCACTCCCGGAGGAGCCGCTGAAAATGAACCACGGGTCAGTCTCCCCGCACTAGGGAATAAATATATCCAGCACCGTTGTGGATTTTATAATTTATATAGTTTACTGAAGTAAAAGGCATATAATAAGACACGGTGTTCGTAGATATATTTACAGTATTTCGTATTGCGGTAAACGCGCAGCGGGAAGAAGAAATGCGAGACTTCGTATTTCTGGAAAAATACGCGACCGAGCAGAAAAATACAATGCTTCGTAATTACGAGAAACGCGCAGCGCAAAACAAAATAAGATGCAAATCTTTTCCCCTTTTTCGGATCTTAGGGAGTGAGTCCCGAACAGGTTAAGTCCCGATTTGTGAGTGTATGTGTGTGTTATGGTACCCGGGTACTATTCAACTGGCCAGTGAATCTTTTAAGCGATGTCTTCGACTAGTCAAGTTGGGGCCCTGTGGGTTTCAGAAATAAACAACAGCGTGTTTGCTTGAGCTTTTGTAAAACCGGCCTTGGAGGCCTCTCACCCATCCGTTGATCACCAAGGCTCCGCTGACCCAGGACGTCTCTCCGCTCGTTTCCTCGCTGGGATACCCGCTATTGGATCGATAGTCAGGCTCTCTGTGCTCCGGCCCGGACTTGTCCAGCTACCGCCTGCTCTCCCATCCAATGGACTCGCGGTACTCCTCACTCGAGGTCCTCAGCTTGTCTGGATAACAACTTGGTGGTGATGGTCAATGGGTAAGGCTCCTTCTGGCAAGGCAGGATGACCCCACTCGAATCCTGATAGGCCACACCTGCGCTCCGGCCTAGTCACGGTTCCGCTCTGCAGCACTGCGTCCTCTTCCTTGCACTCCCTGGCGCGCTCTGGCGCGTTCTCCACGAGGCTCAGGATGTACAGCGTCTGTGTCCCACCCACTTCCTGTCTGTTTGCAAAGCACGCCGGGAAATGTAGTCCCAATGTTCAGTGTCTCTGATCGCGCTTGTCTCCCTCCGGTGGCCAAAAATAGGTATTGCCACAGTAAGATTTTAAACACAGCGCTACACACTCATACACACCACACATGAGTTCTATTGCTGTGGAGCTCTGATACAGTAATGTGTGGTTTGTATGAGCGCATCAGAGCTCCACAGCAATAAAACTCACTTTAATGTGCACGTGCATGAGCGTGAGTTTTACTGCTGTGGAGCTCTGTGATACGCTCATACACAGTGCACGTTAAAGTGAATTTTATTGGTGTGGAGCTCTGATACAGTAATGTGCAGTGTGTTTGAGCGTATCAGAGCTCCACAGCAATAAAACTCACTCATACACAGTGCACATTACTGTGAGTTTTATTGCTGTGGAACTCTGTGATACGCTCAACAACACTGCACATTACTGTATCACAGAGTTCCACAGCAATAAAACTCACAGTAATGTGCACTGTGTATGAGTGAGTTTTATTGCTGTGGAGCTCTGATACGCTCAACAACACTGCACATTACTGTATCAGAGCTCCACAGCAGTAAAACTCACTTTAATGTGGGCTGTGTATGAGCGTATCACAGAGCTCCACAGCAATAAAACTCACAGTAATGTGCGGTGTGTATGAGCATATCACATAGCTCCACAGCAATAAAACTCACAGTAATGTGTGGTGTGTATGAACGTATCATAGAGTTCCACAGCAGTAAAACTCACAGTAATGTGCGGTGTGTATGAGTGTATCACAGAGCTCCACCACAGCCTTTTTTACACCCCCGCCCCACACACATTCCTCTCACCCCAGGTCCATTCCATCTTTTTTACACCCCACCCCCCAGCAGGTCACTTACTTTTTTCTCCTCCACCACAGCATTCAGAACCCCTCAATTTTTCTCCCCCACCACAGTATCCAGCCCCCCTTAATTTATTCTCCCCCACCACAGCATCCAGGCCCCCCTCAGCTTATTCTCCTCCACCACAGCATCCAGGCCCCCCTCAGCTTATTCTCCTCCACCACAGCATCCAGGCCCCCCTCAATTTATTCTAGCCCACCACAGCATCCAACCCCCTCAATTTATTCTAGCCCACCACAGCATCCAGGCCCCCCTCAATTTATTCTAGCCCACCACAGCATCCAGGCCCCCCTCAATTTATTCTAGCCCACCCCAGCATCCAGCTACCCCACAATTTATTCTCCCACAAGCAACTTATCCCTCCCAAGCAGGCAGGCCCCCCTTACTTTATTTCCCTCCACAGCAGGCCCCCTCAATTTACCCCCCCCCCCAGTCAGAGGGTCCTCAATTTATTCAATTTCACCCCAACAGTCAGCAGGCCAGGTCAGACAGTGGGCCACTGCCACTCACACCATCAGCTTAAGTCTTTTAAATGGACTCTCTGGCTGGAGGTGTCCTGGGCTAGGCTGCCCTGGCCTGGCTACTCCACTGTCCTCCTGCTCCTTCCCTGTTTGTAGGTCTGCAGGCCTGGCTCTGTCCAGGCTCCTATCTCCCTCTTGATCACTCCCTCCTCTTCTCTGTGCAGCACATGGATGAGTGCATCACATGGGGGGAGGAGCTAATGCAGCATGCCTTTCCCAGCTCCTGATTTTAATATGGGAGGCACACTGCTGCATTTAGTAGTTCGTAGCTGCTAGCGAGTGAAAAACAAATGGGAATATTGGGATGAGCATTGTGGCGGCAACACTGCAGCGACCTGGGGGGCATTTGACCCCCTGCCCCGCGGCCCAGTCCTCCCCTGTGCCCGTACAGAAACAAATCCTGCTCGAGCTCCGCAGGGCTGGGTTCACACCTAAGCGTTTTTAATACGCGCGTTTTAACGCGCGTTTTTCACTGGCGTTTTCCTTGCGTTTCACGAGCGTGTTGCAAAAATGAAACGCGCGTTGTACGCGCGTTGTATGCGCGTTTTGTGATTGACTACGGAGGTGTCCAATAGGAAATTACTGTCTTCATTACGGAGGCGACCAATGAAAAAGACCTCCCTGTGCACGAACCAAAGAATGCACGCACGCAGTATGCGAAAACGCACGTTTTTGAATTGGGAAACGCGCAAACGCGCGTTCACGTCAATCTCTATGGCCGCGAACGCGCGTATATCTGCACAAAAGAAGCTCCCGAACTTCTTTGTGCGTCGGCCGTTTATCAGCGCGTTCATGCGCGCTGATAAATGGCCAGGTGTGATATGCCCACATAGGGCATAATGGTATTTCACTGTTCGAGCGTTTTACAGCGCGTAGGAATGCGCTGTAAAACGCTTAGGTGTGAACCCAGCCTAAGAAAGCAGATTGTACAACAAATGCTTATGCCGGCTATTGAATACGGAGATGTAGTGTATGCAGCTGCCCCGCAAACACACCTTCATAAACTTACTACATTGTATAACTCATTCTGCTGCTTTGTGCTACAATGTAACTACATGACCCACCATTGTGACATGTTAAAAGAGCTAAACTTTCCGTTGCTGGAATCTAGACGCACCCTTCACCTTTCCAACCTGGTGTTTAAGAGCTCTTCTGGGAAGCTGCCACCCTACCTCAATAGACTGCTTCCCCCAGCAGTTCCCTCATCCTATAACCTCCGATCCAGGACCAGCACCTTACTTGCAATACCACAATACAAAAAGACAGTGGCTCGATCCTCATTTTCCTACAGAGCACCGCAATTATGGCATAACCTCCCAGACACCATCAACTCTTCCCCCAGTCTAAAGACACTTAAGAGATCTCTATTAACATACCTCAATACAGAATGCACCTGTAAACATGTAACACAGTGACTATATACAGAATGCACCTGTAAACATGTAACACAGTGACTGTATACAGAATGCACCTGTAAACATGTAACACAGTGACTATATACAGAATGCGCCTGTAAACATGTAACACAGTGACTATATACAGAATGCACCTGTAAACATGTAACACAGTGACTATATACAGAATACACCTGTAAACATGTAACACAGTGACTATATACAGAATGCGCCTGTAAACATGTAACACAGTGACTATATACAGAATACACCTGTAAACATGTAACACAGTGACTATATACAGAATGCACCTGTAAACATGTAACATAGTGACTATATTTCCTGCATATTTATTTTCTGTTAATCTGTATTTTTGTGTTGTTTTTTATATCTTGCATTTTATTACTTTGTATTTCTGTAAAGACTGTAACATTTCAATGTTCTTTAACCCAGGACATACTGAAAACGAGAGAAATATTAATGTATCCTTCCTGGTAAAATACTTTACAAATAAATAAATAAGGAGCCTGTTCCACGGGTCTTTTCTGGCTCATTTCTCTGTACGCAGCTTGTCCGTAGTGATGAGCCGAACACCCCCGTGTTCGGTTCACATTCGAACTCGAACAATTTCAAAAGTTCGAGTTCGAACTCGAACACGAACCAAACTCAATGCAAGTAAATGGGACTCGAAAGTTCGATTTTTAGAGTGCCCTCCAAGAGGGCATATATGCAAGATATTTGCCATAAAAGGTGTATGGGGTCCGGGTAGTGCCCTGGGGGACAGGAAACAAGGACAAAAAGTTTTAAAAAAAAGTTTTTAAAGGAACAGTGAGTTTTCCATGAAATAAAGGTTAAGAATAAAAACGAAAAATTCCTTCAAATATCATGCCTAGGAGGTCCCCATAACCTGCCCGTGAAGTGGCGGATTTGTAGGATGTATAGAAACATTTAAAAACAAAAAAATGACATTTCAAATGACAGTAAATGTTTTTCCTTTAATCTATTCATAAACAACTGCTTGGGGCGGCAGCCTGTATGAAAAGAGGAGACATTTTAGGACACACAGAACAAGTTTAGTGATTTTTTTGGCTAAATTATGGTGAAACTTATGCAGGCTTTGGATGAAAGTAACAATAGGTGCTTTAAAATTGGGCCTTTAGTGTCGGCAACAGTGCCATCACTGTAACCCCTCTGTGGTATTGTGGAAGAGTGCAGGGTTGGACCCTGCGGTCCAATATTAAAATGATATGAATCTGGTATAGGCGTCAGTGGCAGTGCACCCAAATATTGTGCCTTTGGTGGCAGCAAGTGCCTTCACACCATAAGTAACCCCTCTGTGGTATTGTGGAAGAGTGCAGGGTTGGACTCTGCGGTCCAATATTAAAATTATATGAATCTGGTACAGGCGTCAGTGCACCCATATATTGTGCCTTTGGTGGCAGCAAGTGCCTTCACACCATAACCCCTTTGTGGTATTGTGGAAGAGTGCAGTGGTGGAGGTTTTGGGAATGCAGAAGAGATCCCCTGATCTATTCAGCTACGTCAGCATCAGAGGATTGATAGCTGCTGATCCAGGACTGATTCATTTTTATAAATAGACACAGGAAAGGTGGGATCTTCAAGTGAGGCAAAAGAAATTTTATTCGGGTACAGCAGACCTCAAAAAATATCCATGTAACGTTTCGACCCGCAGGTCTTAATCATACATGTATGATTAAGACCTGCGGGTCGAAACGTTACATGGATATTTTTTGAGGTCTGCTGTACCCGAATAAAATTTCTTTTGCCTCACTTGAAGATCCCACCTTTCCTGTGTCTACTGTCTATGGGACCTGCGGCGTCCCTTCGGTGGTGATCTCGCGAGGTCTGAAGTCTGGGCTCCCTCCTGGTGGAGATTGCGGCATTTGCCTTTTCTCATTTTTATAAATGTCAGCCGGTCTACAGAGTAGGTGGACAGACGCACTCTTTTGTCTGTGACAAAACCTCCAGCGGCACTGAACGTCCTTTCAGAAAGCACGCTGGATGAAGGGCAACCTAGTAGCTGCATAGAAAACAAACAGAACAGTAGGACTAATATATAAGCCGAATTTCGGCAGACAATTGGGCTTAATCCTAAACTCAAGATAATTGAAAAACTTAATTAATACAACTTTGCAAGACACACTGAAATTTAAAATTACATAGACATTTGTGAACAATAAACCAAATTGGGTGGGCACAATTGTAGAGTCACAGCATCTAAAGTGATTTCTTTGTCTGGTTATTAGAGCTGATGGTCAGTTGGTATAAATGAATCTTTTATGATGCTTAATTAGCAAATTTTATGACCATTGATCTCTAAACAATATATAGAACAATGCAAGGGCATGATCTATGGACTATACCGATTGCAAGACCATAATGTTTGTACACATTCAGATTTGATACAATGTTTAAATTGCTCTCATAATGTATCTGATCAGAGATTTCTGACTCATTGAGAATATCAGGTTCACTGGAGATCAAATCAATAACTTGATCACCTTAACATTCAATTTCAAACAGTGACGACTCACCATAAGATATTTGAATCGCTTAAAACGATGTATACTTGGTATGGGTACATCACTAATCAATTTATCAAAAGTATACAGGATATGACATTGCTAAGCTCAGATTGCCCGGCTGGAAAGGGTTTAACCACTCAACACTCGAATAATATACGAGTCAGGCAGTCCTAACTTAATTAAACCTTCACCTCTGCTTTAGCAGTAATAATACAGAACTCGTCCGGGATTTAAGACTTTACCCAGCCCGTGTGCCGATAACATAAATCTCGCTTCGGTATGGCACTGAAGCAGTTTCTGGCAGTAAAATGCTGCAAAAACAAAACAACAAAAAAACAAATGTAGCTAAAGAAAACTGCCGGCTAATCACACCAATAGGAATTTACAGGTTGTCAATCTAACCACCCTCATTTTAACATCTGCTGAGCTTACAGTATTACAGAAAGGTCTGACATTTGTGCCTAAACCCTTTTTTGACAAGTTTTCCTGGATTAAGGATATACATCTCTTTGCGCGTAAAGTAGCATTATACAAATTTCATGCATTACAAAAGGAAAAATCAGCTAGAATGCAAGGGTTTGCTGATAATGATGCTGAATGTCTAGATGTACTCTTGAGTTTGTTGGATGAGAATCTCGGCAATGACAAAGAATCTGGCTATACTAATTTACAACGAAAGAATAAATTTACCCCAGCCATAAGTGAGTATGGTAACATCAAGTCTTTCTGTAATCTAGTTTGTCATGCGATTGAGGAACTTGATACGCATGAAATCAACAACTCGGCCCCCTTTAATTTAACTAAAAAAGAGCACTTTGCCTTGAAGAAATTACAGGCTAATCAAGATATTATTATTAAAAAGTCTGATAAGTGGGGCAACGTAGTCCTAATGGATAAGCACCAATACAAGAACATGGTCCTGAATTTAATAGTAGACCCAAAAACTTATCAGTCATTGCCGTGCGATCCAACTGATAAATTTATTAAAGACCTCTGTAAGTTACTTGAGGAGGGCAAGAATAGAGGTGTAATATCAAATAAAGAATTTGACTTCATGAAACCGATCTGTCCCACTATTGCAGTCTTTTATGCACTGCCCAAAATACCCAAAAAAACGGTTCCACCACTACCAGGTAGACCGATTGTATCGGGGCGCAACAACCTTACCCAAAATGTCAGTATATATGTTGACAAAATTCTACAAGACTTCGTTCAAGCATTACCGTCATATATCAAGGACTCCACAGATATGCTCAGGTTTCTATCGACCCTAAAACTCCCAGAAAACTGCTCTTTATGTAGCTTGGATGTTGAATCCCTTTATAGTTCCATCCCCCATGAAATGGGCCTCAAAGCAATAAAAGAATATCTGGAGAGCAGAGGGACTGAGCATAACGATCATACTCTCTTCACGATAGAACTGATTTCATTCATTTTGACGCATAATTATTTTTCTAGATGTACTCTTGAGTTTGTTGGATGAGAATCTCGGCAATGGCAAAGAATCTGGCTATACTAATTTACAACGAAAGAGTAAATTTACCCCAGCCATAAGTGAGTATGGTAACATCAAGTCTTTCTGTAATCTAGTTTGTCATGCGATTGAGGAACTTGATACGCATGAAATCAACAACTCGGCCCCCTTTAATTTAACTAAGAAAGAGCACTAATTTGCTAATTAAGCATCATAAAAGATTCATTTATACCAACTGACCATCAGCTCTAATAACCAGACAAAGAAATCACTTTAGATGCTGTGACTCTACAATTGTGCCCATCCAATTTGGTTTATTGTTCACAAATGTCTATGAAATTTTAAATTTCAGTGTGTCTTGCAAAGTTGTATTAATAAAGTTTTTCAATTATCTAGTAACTGCATAGCATATTGGCTAAGTTCTGGCCAGTGATCCAATCTCAACACCCAGTAAGCCAGTGGATCATCTGCTGTAAAGGTATCCAGGTCTGCCCTTGTCCCTAGGTAGTCCTGCACCATATGGTGAAGACGCTGGCAATGGGTGCCTACATTTGACGTCCCTGGGCGTCATGGACTAAAAAAATTTAAAAAGGCATCAGTCAAGCAGCCCTGGCCTTCACCGCTCTTCCTCTGATCGTCCGCAGCCTCTGAAGCACCTGTGTCATCACTTGGTAACCTACCAGTGCCTGGAAAGGTGTTACACAAGTGTCGCTTTAGAGCGTCCTCAAGTTTTTTCATCCTGAGCTCCCTCTGTAAGGGCAGGATGAGCTCTGCAACTTTACCCTTGTATCGTGGATCAAAAAGGGTTGCCAACCAGTAATGATCCCTCTCCTTGATAGCACGAATCCTGGGGTCCTTTACCAGGCTTTGCAGAATAAGGGAGTCCATGCAGCGTAGGTTGGAGGTGGCATTAGCTTCCGAGTCTTCCTGGTCAATGAGGATGACCCCATCGTGCATTTCCTCCTCCGAGCCACGTACTAGTCCTTGTGTTTCTGGGCACACAAAACCCTCCCTTGAGGAATCCCCACCTTCAATGCCCCCACTACTTAAATATTCCTCCTCATCCTCCTCCTCTCTGATCTGAGGACCCGCAGGAATCCTGTCTGCGTAAAGACTGGGGCCTTGAGACCTACGGTAGGCCTCCTCTTCCTCCTGCTGCTCTGACTCTAGTGCCACATCTATAATTCCCTGCAGAGTGCGCTCCAGCAGGAACATTAACCTCCCTGGCGGTATTCCCGAGTGTGACTCGGGGTTAAATTTCGCTACTGCGAACGGTAACCCTGAGCCACACTCGGGCTGGATGTTTACTCACCTCCTCCTGACTCCCTCGCTGTCCCCGCAGTGTGATCGCAGCGAGCTGCTTCCTGAATGGCTCCCTGCGAGTCACATGATGCAGAGGGGCTGGACGCAGCAAATTTCATTCACAAAACTCACTGAATACAAATGGAAATGTTTATGAACGGCCACTAGGTGGCAGTACAGGATAAGAAATAGACCATACATCGTCTCACCCTTGTTCTCAGACAGATTTCAGTGTTTTTTGTTGTATTTTATTGAATATCATTTATTTGCATTATTTTGGATAATTATTTTTGGGATAATAAATTTATTATTTCGTGTTTCAAACTTTATCGGACTCCGTGTATTTACTATTTTTTTTTAAATTAATTAATTTATTTATTTATAAAGGATTTTACCAGTAAGAACTCTTGATTGCACGGATTTCAGTGCGTGATTCCTAATTATTACAGGCTAACTATGTACAAAAACACGTTTCCTTTAAAAAAAAATTGATACGCTTTTAGACACAAAATTTTGAAAAAATTAGACCACCAGGGAGGTTAAAGGAATTGTGTCACTGATGCATGCACTGTCCCTGCTCACCATCCTCGTTGCCTCCTCAAATGGTGACAGTACATTGCATGCATCCTTGATCATCAGCCACTGAGGGGGGGGGGAACCAAGTTGACCTGAACCTGTCCTTGTGCCATACTGTCACGGTTCCCGGATCCCACCTCGCAGTCCTTAAAGCCCAACACTCCACAGAGCCAAAAACTACCAACAGGGTAGCCATAAAGGAATCCCTAACTGTCTGGTCCTTAAAAATTGGCCAGGTATATGTATACTAGCTAGACAGAAAGAGTTAATCAAAGACAATGTCGTAATACAAAACCAGGTCAGCAACACGGGGGTAGTCAGACGAGCCAGAATCAGGAATACAGAGTATAGAATAGTCAAATGGAATAGCAGGGTCGATATCAGTGCAGAAGCATAGTACAAGGAAATAGTCTAGGGCAACGGAAGGCAGAATAGTCAGAAAACAAGCAGAGGTCAATAACAGGTTAAATCATGAGCGAATTCAGGTACCAGGAGCTCAGGTATGCATAACCACAATCTGGCACTGCTTAGAAGGAACTGTTGGTTTTTAAAAGACCTTCACCAGACCGCGTCCCCTCTCAAACCGCGCCTCATGCAGCCACCTCCCTGCCTGTTTCAATTTAAACCGGGCGTTGGTGAGCAAGCAGCATCAGACATGCTGCCATCAAGCACACCGGAAAGGCTGGAAGCCCCCAACGTTACACATACTCACACAGGTACTCATTGATGACCCTCAGACGGTTTGTGGGAATGTGGAATTCTCTTTGAATTTCTGCTAGGCGAACACTTGCTGGGAATGACTGTCTGAAGTGGCTGCAGACCTTTCTGGCCTGGCTGAGAAGCTCTGCCAGCCCTGGGTACCTGGTTAGGAAATGCTGTACCACCAGATTTAGGACGTGTGCTAGGCATGGTACATGTGTCAACTTACCCTGACGTAGGGCGGAGAGAAGGTTGCTGCCATTATCACAGACGACCATTCCCAGCTGAAGCTGGTGTGGTATTAACCATCTCTGCACCTGCCCCTGCAGAGCTGACAGAATTTCTGGCCCGGTGTGGCTCCTGTCCCCTAAACAAACCAGCTCAAGCACAGTATGGCATCTTTTTGCTTGAGCCATTGTGTAGCCCCTGCACGCGTCGGTTTAACTGCCACTTCGCCAGAGACAGAGAAGGAGGAGGAAGAGGTGGTGGAGCAGACAGACCTCATACAAGCAGCTTTCTGGAGGCATGGTGGATGAACAAGCTCCAGCACAGAGCCCCGTCCTGGATCCCTCCCAGCTGCAAGCAGAGTTACCCAGTGTGCCGTGAAGAAAATGTAACGGCCCTGTCCTTGCTTGCTGGACCACGTGTCTAAAGTCATGTGCACCTTGCTGCTGACTGCCTTTCCCAATGACTCCATAACATTCTGTTCCACATGCTGGTATAGTGCTGGAATGGCCTTCCGTGAAAAGAAATGGCGTTTTGGAACCTGCCACTGTGGTACATCACATTCAGCAAATTCACTGAAGGAAGCAGAGTCCACCAGCTGGAAAGGCAGCAGCTGTAATGCGAGTAAATTTGCTAAACTGGTATTTAGACGCTGTGCTTGGGGATGGTTGGGACTATATTTTTTCTTACGCTGCAGCAGCTGGGGCAACGTAATCTGACTGCGTAAATCTTCAGCTGATGGAATGCTGTCACATTCCGAGGAAGGACCTGGTACACCCATTACTGTAGCATTATCCCTGTCAGTGGAGGTTGTAGGCAATGACATGGCAGGACATATAGTGTGGGTAGACACAGATGATGAGGAGGAGGAGGACCTATGCAAAGTGTGGTGCCAACGGGATGCGCGGCAGGTGGTCATATGTCGCCTCAAGCACGTGGTACCCAAGCGTGGGATGTCTTTCCCACGCTTGATCCTCATCTGACATAGATTACAAATAGCAACGGTGCGGTCTGCTGCACATTTCTTAAAGAACTCCCAGACAGCAGACTACCTGTAAATGTGCTTTGAGACAACAGCGCTCTGCACCTGGCAGTGACAAGACACAAATTACAATTCCCAGGAACCTCCTATAAATCTGTGAGACCCCCTGATGGGTGGCAGGGACAAGACACAGATTAAAATTTGCAGAAATCTGATAGAAGTATGTGGGACCCCCTGATAGCTGGCAGTGAGAAGACACAGATTATAATTCCCAGAAACCTCCTATAAATCAGTGAGACCTCCTGATGGGTGGCAGTGGCAAGACACAGATTACAATTCCCAGATATCTGCTAGAAGTGAGACCCCCAAATAGCTGCTAGCAGTGAGAACACACAGATTACAACAATTCCCAGATATCTTGTAGAAGTGAGACCCCCCCCCATAGCTGCTGGCACTGAGAAGACACACTAACAGAACAATCTCCTCTCAAAAAACACATGCTGGGGCTGTGTGAAGCCTTATATAGTGTGCTGCGGGACTTAGCTCTGTGAGCCCATGATTGGGCAAAATTTGCCCAATCAGGACTCTGAGCCGTGATTGGCATAGTCTTGCACCTGTCTTGCACCTGACCTGTGGTCAGGTGCAAGGCTGTAGCCAATTACAAGCTTCAGGCCAGTGGAAAAGTGCATTGTGGTCCATTGTGGTGCATTGTGGGCGAACTCAAACCGAACACGTGGAAATGTTCGGAGTTCGGCGAATAGCCGAACGGCCGATGTTTGATGCGAACTCCAAATAGAACGAACCGAACAGCTCATCCCTACTTGTCCATATGCCACTCTCTGTATACTCCTGATGACGCCAATCTTCAAGGCGAAACGTGTAGAGTAATGGAAGTGAAGCTTTTCACATTTTTAATCATTTTTATTTTGCTGTTCTCTGGTTGCCTTTCTGTCATCCTAATTGCTGCAGCCCTGCATATGCTGGTTTGGAGCACTCCCAACGCTGGCTAATGGCAGATCTACTTTCTCTACCCTACCTTACCAAAATATACAGTCAGGTCCAGAAATATTGGGACATCGACACAATCCTAACATCTTTGGCTCTATACACCACCACAATGGAGTTGGAATGAAACAAACACAATGTGCATAAACTGCAGACTGTCAGCTTTAATTTGAGGGTATGTACATACAACTCAGGTGAACGGTGTAGGACTTACAGCAGTATTTGATGATTCCATTTCACTGCAAATACGGCAAATTCACTTTTTATTGAATATGCACTGGGCTCTTTCACATTCTTCACGCAAAAACGCACGCATAACGTGTGAGTTTTTGCGCAAAGCGTTAAACGTTAACGCTCGGAAATCAACGCTGGTATTACAATCCTCGCACATTTTTTCATCCGTCAAAAAATAACGAGCGTAAAACGCACACGCAGCAACGTTGTGCGCAGAAATCAGTGTGCGGACTGTTTTTTCACGCGATTCAGCCAATCAGAATTAAGATCCACAATTGTCTCACGTTAAGTTTTTGCGCCTGTCAAAGTCACTCTGCGCATATATGCTGTATCAAAAAAAAAAAAACATGCACAACTTCTCCATTTTATTGTTTGGGTATGTGTAGAATGTGTAACTATACTTTGCCGCGTATTTTTTTTTGGGCTGGTGTGTTTGGTTTCGGCCAGGTTGATAGAATTTGTCATTAACACCAGCTTTTAGGAGTTGCTAAAATTATGCGCGCAAAGGCTGTGCGTTACAAACTGCGCATAGATTGTAATACCATCCCGTACCAGCGCACAAACGCATTTGCGATCACAATGTTAAGTATAGGGCGCGCGAAGTACAGTACGCTCGCGCAGGGTTCGCGCAGGTTCACCTGCGGTAGACGTATACGCGCATTTGTTGCGCTGACATTGTAATACGACGTTCAGCGCAAAGGGTTTTACCCCTCGCGTAAATGCATTTTTGCGTGGGTGCAAACGTATGCGCGAAGAATGTAATGGAGCCCACTGTGTTTTGCTGAAAGTGGAGTTGCCCAAAACCATCAAATTGTGCCAATAACCGCTGAGTCGCGCAGACTTGGCATCAGCAAATTTCTCTGAAGTGTTAAAAAAAAGGGTCTCCAATTCTCCTAATAGGAACTTAAAAAATGTGTCTAAATAATGAAAAAGGCCCTTTAAAAAAAATAATAAAAAGATTTGTTACAAGATTGAAAAAATTTTTTTTGGTAAATAAAAAACAAAAATGTTTATAAAAATTACAAAAATATCTTTTAAAAAATAAAAAGTGTTTTTGCAAAATATAAAAAGAATTGATTAAAATAAATCTTTTTTTTAAAAAAAAGTTTAAGGCAGGCCTGGGTGAGGCCCAGGCAGCCAGCTGGCCCAGGTGAGTCCCAGGCCCAGGAGGCTGCCCAGACCAGGCAGGCCTCAGGTGGTCGCCCGGCCCCTGAGAGCCCCAGGTGTCCGGCAGGCCCAGGCGACTGCCCAGCCCAGGAGACACACAGGCAAGGGGCCAGGCTCACCAGCCCACTGAGCTAAGGGCCCACTGGGAATCTCCCGGTAGTCCCGATGACCAGTACATGCCTGTAAAGGGCTCGCAAAGTGTTCAAGAAGACACTAGAAGATCCTGAAGTTACAGCCTTTCTAGACTGACTCAGTTTTGGCTTATTGTCTCATAAGTAGCTGGTTTATTTGTTTTTTATTTCCTCTTCTTCGTTTATTTTTCTTCTGTTGCAGTATATGCGGGTGAATAAGGCTGTTCTGGTCATTTTCTCTGTTAACTAATGGCAGCCAATCTGAGCGGAGTTAGATTATGTGCTAGAAAGCTGTATAGCTGTACATAGCTAAGACAGATACTGAACAGAAGCCTTCTAAGAGAGTTACATTTAAACAGGAATTCCTTTGTTGTGGCTCATCATGTATATGAGTGAAATAAACCTCACCTTGAGACATCAGGTCTGTGCGTATAATTTACATACAGAAAAAACGGTGTCGAGCCTGAGCCCTACCGGGGCGGCTGCAACTACCAGACATATCCAGCCCAGTAGCATGTATAAAACATAACACAAAAAAAGTGGAATCTGCGCTTATCCCTATAACACCATGTGAGACAAAACACAATTAAAGGTTTTGGTTTACTTGAATGGCCATTGAAGTGTAAGATACAAAATGATATTAGGTGTAGAATGTGTATAAGTGATGAAAGAACGAGTGTAAGTTGCAAGTGAAATGTAAACTAAAAAAAATATATTAAAGGTGAGTGAAACAAAAGTGAAAGGGGTGAAGTGTGAGAAATGGATGTGTTAAATGCAATGTTGCAAAAACTAGGACGGCATAAGAGAATGCTTGTGTCACCTGAAATGAGAAAAAAAAACTGAGGAAAAAACAAAGAAAAACGAGAGAAAAGGAGAAGGATAAAAGAGAGAGAAGAAGAAAGAAGATAGAAGAAAAAAGGGAGAAAAAAATGGAAAAAGTGAAGGTGAGTAACACCTCAGGCTCAGGCTCCTCTCTCCGTGGTGAGCGGCCGCTGAAAGCATGCAGCCTGACCGCTCACCGGAACCACCTCACCAGCAGCGCAGGCCGAGTTCTCGCAAGATCTCGTGCGATGGTCAGCTAGTTCCCATCCCACGCGAGCGGCCAAGCTGCAAGCCAGCGGGCCGCTCGCAGGGAGGGGAACAGCCGGCGGCGCTGCTCCCAGATTCTGGCGCTTTTTGCCGGAATCTGGCGGCGGTGCTGGGCCCCCCTCCAGTGGCGGAATGCCAGGGCCCGGTCGCAACTGCGACCGCTGCGACCCTGGTACTTCCGTCACTGTTACAGGGTAATAAGGTGCTCGGAGACCGGGTTATTGTAATAAATGTTACAGGCTAATAAGGTGCTCGGGGCCGGGTTACCGTAATAAGATGTTACAATGTAATAAGGCGCTGGGGGCCGGTTACTCTAATAAGATGTTACAGGGTAATAAGGTGCTCGGAGGCCGGGTTACTCTAATAAGATGTTACAGGGTAATAAGGCGCTCGGGGGCCGGGTTACTGTAATAAGATGTTACAGGGTAATAAGGCGCTCGGAGGCCGGGTTATTGTAATAAGATGTTACAGGGCAATAAGGCACTCGGGGGCTGGGTTACTGTAATAAGATGTTACAGGGTAATAAGGTGCTCGGGGGGCCGGGTTACTCTAATAAGATGTTACAGGGTAATAAGGTGCTCGGAGGCCGGGTTATTGTAATAAGATGTTACAGGGTAATAAGGCGCTCGGGGGTCGGGTTACTGTAATAAGATGTTACAGGGTAATAAGGCACTTGGGGCCGGGTTACTGTAATAAGATGTTACAGGGTAATAAGGTGCTCGGAGACCGGGTAATTGTAATAAGATGTTACAGGCTAATAAGGTGCTCGGGGGCCGGGTTACCGTAATAAGATGTTACAATGTAATAAGGCAATGGGGGCCGGGTTACTCTAATAAGATGTTACAGGGTAATAAGGTGCTCGGAGGCCGGGTTACTCTAATAAGATGTTACAGGGTAATAAGGCGCTCGGGGGCCGGGTTACTGTAATAAGATGTTACAGGGTAATAAGGCGCTCGGAGGCCGGGTTATTGTAATAAGATGTTACAGGGCAATAAGGCACTCGGGGGCTGGGTTACTGTAATAAGATGTTACAGGTAATAAGGTGCTCGGGGCCGGGTTACTCTAATAAGATGTTACAGGGTAATAAGGCGCTCAGGGCCCGGGTTACTGTAATAAGATGTTACAGGGTAATAAGGTGCTCGGAGGCCGGGTTATTGTAATAAGATGTTACAGGGTAATAAGGCGCTCGGGGGTCGGGTACTGTAATAAGATGTTACAGGGTAATAAGGCACTTGGGGGCCGGTTACTGTAATAAGATGTTACAGGGTATTAAGGTGCTCGGGGCCGCTGTTACTGTAATAAGATGTTACAGGGTAATAAGGTGCTCGGGGGGCTGGTTACTGTAATAAGATGTTACAGGGTAATAAGGTGCTCGGAGGCCGGGTTACTGTAATAAGATGTTACAGGGTAATAAGGCGCTCGGGGGTCGGGTTACTGTAATAAGATGTTACAGGGTAATAAGGCGCTCTCGGGGTCGGGTTACTGTAATAAGATGTTACAGGGTAATAAGGCGCTCGGGGGCCCGTTACTGTAATAAGATGTTACAGGGTAATAAGGCGCTCGGGGGCCGGGTTACTGTAATAAGATGTTACAGGGTAATAAGGCGCTCGGGGGTCGGGTTACTGTAATAAGATGTTACAGGGTAATAAGCGCTCGGCGGGTCGGGTTACTGTAATAAGATGTTACAGGGTAATAAGGCGCTCGGGGGCCGGGTTACTGTAATAAGATGTTACAGGGTAATAAGGCGCTCGGGGGCCGGGTTACTGTAATAAGATGTTACAAGGTAATAAGGCGCTCGGGGGCCGGGTTACTGTAATAAGGTGTTACAGGGTAATAAGGTGCTCGGGGCTGGGTTACTGTAATAAGATGTTACAGGATAATAAGGTGCTCGGGGCCGGGTTACTGTAATAAGATGTTACAGGGTAATAAGGCGCTCGGGGGTCGGGTTACTGTAATAAGATGTTACAGGGTAATAAGGCGCTCGGGGGTCGGGTTACTGTAATAAGATGTTACAGGGTAATAAGGCGCTCGGGGGTTCAGATACTGTAATAAGGTGTTACAGGGTAATAAGGCACTCGGGGCCGGGTTACTGTAATAAGATGTTACAGGGTAATAAGGCGCTCGGGGGCCGGGTTACTGTAATAAGATGTTACAGGGTAATAAGGTGCTCGGGGGCTGGGTTACTGTAATAAGATGTTACAGGGTAATAAGGTGCTCGGGGGCCGGGTTACTAAAATAATGAGTCACATGGTAAAAGGTGCCTGGGACATTCATGATAAAACATGCCAACTCCTGAGTGGCTTATTACCCTGTAAGGCCTACGAGTTCTTACGCTTGGGCACCTTATTACCTGTGAGCTGCCCTGTTAAGAGGTCACATTAGAGTAAGTCAGACACGCACAGCGGTGATGCTGTATGGCGTTGCAGAGTATATCAGTAGCTGTCTGCTCGTGTGTAGTATTTCTCCCCTGGCTCTCTCCTGTCTTCTCTTCCCCACACTCCTTATAAGTCCGTCTCCGGGAATCTCTGGTTTTAAACTGAAATAAATCTGGTAGCATTGCAGCGAGCAGGAGCTGGAGTGAGGGATGCTGGCAAGGAGCCGGCGGGAGGGAGGGAGAGCGAGAGAATGAGAGTGGAAGATGAATTCCTGTCTTTAAACCTACTTTTGTAAACAGATGAATGTGCCACTGCTTCAGTCTTTATATGGAGCTGAGGGTCATCAAGCCAAAATTTGCTGCACACCCTATTCAGCCGAATATTATGCCACACAAATCTCCACCTGATGAATTGTCAAACGCGTCAAAAGAAAAGAATGTTTCACAAGTCTGATTTTCATTAATTTAGGAGTGATAGATGAGGTACAGAGGGATTTTGAGCATATGAATGCACAGTATTCAACGTATGGCGCTAAGCCTTAGGAGAAAAGGCAGATTTTCCAATCTTTTCATGATACAGTCTATATTTGTCTCATTAAACGGCCGCTACCACCAAAAAATGAAATGTCCTTATTGTGTTTATTTGATGTTGCTGATATCTTACATGTGTTTTGTTTTTCTCTTGTTTGTTTAGTTAAGAAACTATGTATCACTGGGTGCATCCATTGTGTGATATTTTCCTCTATATGTGTTACTGGGTGCATCCATTGTGTGATATTTTCCTCTATATGTGTCACTGGGTGCATCCATTGTGTGATATTTTCCTCTATATGTGTTACTGGGTGCATCCATTGTGTGATATTTTCCTCTATATGTGTCACTGGGTGCATCCATTGTGTGATATTTTCCTTTATGTGTCACTGGGTGCATCCATTGTGTGATATTTTCCTCTATATGTGTTACTGGGTGCATCCATTGTGTGATATTTTCCTCTATATGTGTCACTGGGTGCATCCATTGTGTGATATTTTCCTTTATGTGTCACTGGGTGCATCCATTGTGTGATATTTTGTGTTGTAAACATCATAATGGAATCAAGAAAGATTTTCCCTTTGTGTGGAACAAATTATATTTGCTACACTAGGGCTAGATTGATTCTATGGCAGATATAAACTTAACCTGAGCCAGTAAAAGGGACAGTCTAGGCACTGTGACTATCCAATGCAAACTGAATGGTGACAGTGACCTAAACGTATCTTCCCCCACCTCCTAAGTGGATCCTTGAAGGCTGCTTCAGCTCTCTGGGTGAGGGTATTAGCACCGCCCAGAAATCAGAGATCAGTGACCACTGTCCTTACTTCCTGGAAATTGGTCAAGAATGAACACTAGTTCATTCCTACCTCTAGCCAATGGCTCTCAATGTGCTCACTTAGGGCCAAATTACATTCTTCATGCAAAAACACTCGCGCAACGCGTGAATTTGTGCGCCAAGCGTTAAACGTTAATGCGTGGAAATCAACGCTGGAATTACAAACCTCGCGCATTTTTTCATCCGTCGAGCAATAACGCGCGTTAAACGGATGCGCACAAATGCGCGTGCAGCAACGTTGCGCGCAGAAATCAGTGTGCGGACTGGTTTTTTTTATTCACGCGATTCAGCCAATCAGAATTAAGAGCCACAATTAACTCACGTTAAGTTTTTGCGCCTGTCAAAGTCAATCTGTGCATATATGCTGCAGCAATAATAAATGCACACACAACTTCTCCATTTTATTGTTTGGGTATGTGTAGAATGTGTAACTATACTTTGCTGCGTATTTTTTTTTGGGCTGGTGTATTTGGTTTCGGCCAGGTTGATAGAATTTGCCATTAACACCAGCTTTTAGGAGTTGCTAAAATTATGCGCGAAATGGCTGTGCGTTACAAACTGCGCATAGATTGTAATACCATCCGCGTACCAGCGCACAAACGCATTTGCGCGTTAAGTATAGGACGCGCGCAGTAAAGTACGCTCGCGCAGGGTTCGCGCAGGTTCACCCGCTGTAGACGTATACCTGCGTTTGTTGCTCTGACAATGTAATACGGCGTTCAGCGCAAAGGGTTTTGCCCCTCGCGTTAATGCGTTTTTGCGCCGGTGCAAACGATTGCGCGAAGATTGTAATAGGGCCCTTAATGTTTAAACCCTTTATTCCACTCCTAGAGTGTCCTTTTAATGTCTTTGGAGTTTGTAAGTTTACGAGAGCTCTGGTTAGAGTTTACACCGGACTTGGAATCTATCCCATTGTGTTGACTATTTATTTATAGGTTTTATCCTTTAGTTGCTTTTGTTTTTGTCTATATCAGGGTTTCGCAACCTTGGACCTCCAGATGTTTTGGAAGGACATCTCCCATGATGCTCAGCTACTCATTAGCTTGGCAGAGCCTCATGGGAAATGTGATTCCAAAATACATGGAGTGTCATGGCTGCTGACCCCTGGTAAATAACAGTGCCAAAAATATTCACTATAAAGATCTTGACATTGATTGATTGTATATATTGTTCTTCACTCCAAAGGTGAAGCTTTGCAGAGGAGCCATGTTCTCCTGTAGGTATGACATCATCACAGCACCACCAGAGGTGCGTTCAGTAGCTCAGCCGCTGCAAGTGCTAAGTTAGCAACTTGCCATTGAACGCCGTTCAGCCACTCAGCGCTCAGCACTGCTAACTTAGCACTTGCAGCGACCCGAGGAGATGCTGCGAGTAGCTGAGTGTGAGGTAGTAAAGATGGCCGCCGCCATGAAGCAAGTAACCATACAGCAAGATGGCCGCCGCCATGAAGCAAGTAGCAATTCCGTACAGCAATGTTACTTTTGAGGTTTTCGTTCACCAAAGCACAAAATATTTATTTATTATTTCCCCCTGCACATAGACATATATTACAGTTCAATTTATATTTTGTTTCAGAAGTAAACATAACGTTTATTCAATAGAAACTATCATTTGTGGTGTGTGCGTACAAAACGGAATTGTGCTGACTGCTTTTATTTATCATATTTTGTCCGAGTGATCCGAAAAACAATCTGAATTTTTCATTAAGAAATCGTCGGCCATTTTGCTTCGAAATTCGCATCCGAAGCGTTCAGTGATGCCCCTGCAGCAAACTGAATTGCTGCGCTGCTGCAAATCAGCAGCTGCTGAGGAACTGAACGGGGCGCTGACCTTTGCAGCATCGCTGGCGAGCACTTTTTATATGCAATGGTCAGCAGCACCTCAGCCCTGAATGCGGACACGAGAGATGCCGCTGGTGTCTCCTGCATCTTCACCTTTTGAAATAATGTTGATTGCAGCTGCCATGGCTTCCAGCCAGGTTGAAGCAGCTGAGTTCTGTTCTCTGGATCCTGGCTGCTTTGCCTAGCAGAGGATGGTGACATTTTCAGGCAGCTTATGAATGCTTCCCAATCTCTGGGAAGAAGAAAACCCTTCCGAAAACAATTGCGTATGTGTCTTTTAATAAGATTATCACCCGCTGGGCACAGATTTTCCACTCCCACGCGATGAGCCTGGGCCTGCCTTTACATCCAGGAGATGGGTGCTGCCCAAATCACTTTCTGTATAATCATCATTATACATGTATTTGTAGCACTATTTGTACTATGGACAAATTCCACATACACAGCTCCCTCGCAAACCACAGATCGTCAATCCTCACCAAGTATTTTTGGGTTTGGCACAGGAATATATATTATTTAATTGCTAATGTATACAATCTGTGCCCTTGTGTGCACAGGCACACGCTAACGAGGGGTTAATTAGTCCTGCATGCCCCCCCATTTAGATCCCTATCTATTCTTTTGGGGTTTTACCCATCTGCTTGATGATACAGTAATAAAAGAAGGTGTATTTTTAACTTTATTCACTAAGAACCGAAATTTCGGTGCTTTTCACTTCGGCGCAGTTTGGTGCACTTCAGCGTTTCAATTTCGCCGACAGTACGGTGAATTCACTATTTAGCAAATAGCCACCATACTGCACCGAAGATGGAGTCGCCGAAGCCGCGTGAAAAAATTGTAGAACGTCGCCGAAGAGCGCCGATGAGTGTCGAAGTGGACTTGGCGAATTCCACCGAACTGCAAAAAAAAAAAAAAAACAGAAGTTGCCTTTTTTCCTAATAGGTGTTTAAACCAATAAAAATGGATTAAAATCTGTCTAAATAATAAAAACAGTCCTTTTTAAAAAAAAAAGAAAAGTCTGTTACAGAAAAAAAAAACGCTTTTTAAAAAATTGGGAAACAAAAATTGTCGACAAAATACAAAAACAATACTAGTCGTGGTGAAGACGACTTGCTGACGTTCAACCCGAGCATCAGAATGGCGGAGAAAGGGGATTTAAGTGACTTTGAACGTGGCATGGCTGTTGGTTCAAGACAGGCTGGTCTAAGGCTAGGGTTAGACGAACGCATTTTTCACGTTGTCCGTGAAAAAGTGCGTTCGAACTAATGGACGTATTTTTTCACGGAATACGCGATAGCGGTCATACGATGCGCATTTTCGTCCGTGATTTTGTACGGATCATCAATAAAACCCTTTTGCGTCTGGACGTTATGTTGGCCGGACGTGTGCAGCGTCTGACATCTCCCAATCACGCAAACACGCCGCTATGCGGCCGCAGCGCACTCTGTACGTCAGTAGTAGCGGTTTGACGTTCTCGAAAAAATGCGTTCGTTGGCCACTTGCGTTGCACGGACGAACTTTCGTGCGGCCGTTCGTCGTATGTTCCCCGGCATTGGACGTCATTTGCTGCTAGCACGGCCGTGATTTCGTGCGACTAACGCACATGAAAAATGCATTCGTCTGACCTTAGCCTAAGTATTTCAAAAACTGATGATCTACTGGGGTTACGCACAACCATCCATAGTGTTTAGAGAGAATGGTCCGAAAAAGGGAAAATATCCACTGAGTGGCAGTTGTGTGGACAAAAAATACCTTGTTGACGTCAGAGAATGGACAGATTGGTTTGAGATTATATTTAGGCAACAGTTACTCAAATAACCACTCGTTACAACCAAAGTCTGCAGAATACCATCTGTGAATGCACAACACGTCCAACCTTGAAGCAGATGGGCTACAGCAGCAGCAGCAGACCACACCGGGTGCCTCTCCTGTCAACTAATAAAAGGAAACTGAGGCTATAATTCGCACGGGCTCACCAAAACTGGGCAAGAGAAGATTGGAAAAACCTTGCCTGCTTTGATGAGTCTCTATTTCAGCTGCGACATTCCAATGGTAGGGTCAGAATTTGGTGTTAACAACATGTCCATCCCTTTATGAGCACAGTGTACCTTGTATCTTCTGATGGCTACTTCCAGCAGGATAATGCACCATGTCACAAAGCTAAAATCATCTCAAACTGCTTTCTTGAACGCAGGGCCAGATCAAGAGTATCATGGGCCTGGTGCTGAGGATTTTCGTGGGCCTTTTCATAGAAATAAAATGAAAAGCGCAACGCATTTTTTGTTAATATTCATTAAATATTGTAATTACTATCAAAGTGCCATAACAGAAACATATTGAAAATACTCATCCTATATAATAAAATGGTTGATGTCCGTCGCTGGATGCATGGCCTTTCCAATGACAACAAACACGACCATGTTAAAAGTAAAAACAATATAAAATTAAAAATGTGGTGTTTTTTTTGGTTTTTTTAAATGCAGCAATATTGTTCCCAATGATTGAGGTCTCAATCAGGAGGCATTGAACAACCAGATCCCGGGGTCCACAGGGCAGCCAGATACCGGGGTGTACTACTGGGCCCTCCAAATTATTATTTATTAATAATCTTTATTTAGAAAGCACCAGCATATTCCGCAGCGCTGTACAATGGGCACAATATAGACTGGGTTACAATATATTGAACAACATTTGACAAACCAGTACACGAGGAAACGATGGAGCACCGAGCAGCCAGATCCTGGGGAGCACCGAGCAGCCAGATCCGCTACAACACCACCACCACCGGGCAGGCTTAACCACCTAGTTTACAATAAAGCTTTGCATTGCATTTATGCAATAGTTGGCTCCAAACTAACCTTAATTGTGGTAGTCTTAGCAGCTGTGTGTGGCACCGATCTTGATCGCTGGGGGCACACTGGTGACAGGCAGGCTTGGCGTAGCAGACACTGCTTGCAAGCTGGACGCTGTCGCTTACCACCTCCAAATAAATTCTTGTCCACTGTCCAGCGCTGCTGCTTGTGCTGGGCTGGCACTGCAGTGGCAGTGTGGCACACTGCTGTGGACTGTGGTGGCTGGTGGGCTGTCGCTGGTTGGTGACACTGACAGCAGCAGGTGAGGTCTGGCAGTCGAGACAGACAGGTCTGGACTGGCAGTGGGCGGCACTGGCACACAGTGACAGGACAGCAGGTGGGGTGAGAGGTATCTGGACTGGGCTGGCCTGGCACACAGCGACGGGCTTCTTTTTCCTTTTTTTTAATGAATCCTGGACCTGGCCTGGGCTCGTTTCGATGCCGCTGGTGGACTGGGGCCCTGGGCACAATTTTATTTTTTGGAGCGATGGTGAGGCAGCCGCAGGACAGTACAGGCTGAGTGGATTTATCCATGTTCCTGCGCACTGCCTGCTCGTGGTTGCCTTCACCATATCACCTGGGCCGGCACATGTGAGGGACTAGGCGGGGCACGTCACATCACGTGTTCTCCTTCCGTCCTCCGCCGGCAGCTGTGTCTCCTCCCGACCTCCGCAAACCATGAAAGGCCTGTTTCTAATCATCTGACGCCAAACAGCACGCAAAGGTCGGGCCGCTTTGTCCGGATCCGGCGGCTGACGGCCGCTTTGTCTGGGTCCAGCGGCCTCGGCTTCAGTGTGGGGCAGGCCAGCTGTGGGCCTATTTTCAAAACGGGGCCTGGAGCGGCCGCTCCATCCGCCCCTACGATAATCCGGCCCTGCTTGAACGTGACAATGAGTTCACTCTGCTCCAATGGCCTCCACAGTCACCAGATCTCCATCCAATAGAGCACCTTTGGGATGTGGTGGAACAGGAGATCCGCATCATGGATGTAACCAACAGTAGGTGATGTGTGAAAGGCTGAACCCGATGTATGCATGTCTATTTCAGCTTATGTAACTATGTGCAGCCGACAAATCTGCAGCAACTGCGTGAGGTCATCATGTCAATATGGACCAACATCTCTGAGGAATTTTGCAACACTGTGTTGAATCGATGCCACGAAGAATTAAGGCAGTTCTGAAGGCGAAAGGGGGTCCAACCTGATCCTCGCAAGGTGTACCTAATAAAGTGTCTGTGGGTATAGATACAGTGCTATCAATGCTACTCCATCAAGTTGTTCCAGTGGTCACCACTGATTTTTATTTTATTTATGTTTTTCCTTGGGATTTTCTTACATGACAGAGTGTGTAATGACAGCAAACCATTGCAAAATGTTAGATTTTCATGTGCAAAAAAGTTAGAATGATTGAATTTCCTAGTGCCAAGTAACATTCATCAACATTTCTATAAAAAGAAGTAATTGTGTGTTATGTTAACGTTTCTTAAAATGGTTCAGTAGTTGTTATTCATAATAGGTTTTTAGTTTTTTTGTATTTTTATCTGTCAAGTGTTTTACTATTGATGATAAATTGTCACAAAATGTTATACCGGTCGCACAGAATACAAAGGGTCATTATATCTTCAATATAAAGGGCACTATCCCCCATTGTTTCCGGTAAGGGAAAAAAGTCATCACGAGCCAAGCTATTTATTAATGGATCTCAGCGCCATGTCCACAGTGCCCAGCAACAACTTCAAATCTCCAGAGACTAAAACTCCCACGGCACATTACATCTGAGTAGTAATTTGCCATGGCAGTTTCACTCTCTGGAGATTAGAACTCGTTAGTCTATGGAGATACAAAGGATTTAAAATCTCCGAGTTCCTGTCGGCAAGTGGGTCTTGCTGATCGGTGTGTGGGGCAGCGGCGCTGGAGGAACCTGGTGATGTCTGGGACAGGCAGGCACATACCTAGTGGTGTGTCTGTTTCCAGGGCACAACGGGAGCCGGAGGAGAGACCATGACAAGCTCCTGCAGGCTGAGGATCCGCCGCCCACACCACACGTGTCTCAATCCCGCGCTGGCCCATCTAGACGCATGCGTGTCACCTTCACTCACTGCTCCACCTTCAATTTAGATACTGCCGCCGGCGCTGATAGAAAAATAGTGCAGCGTCGGCGCAAAAATTTGCCGCCCTAATTTTGTGCCGCTTGGTGCAAGCGCTCCACCCTGCTCCATTGTCGGGCCGGCCCTGGGATCCCTGTTACTGTACCTTTTCCGTATAAGCAGCCTCGGTTGGATTAATAAGGAGCCACAGACAGATCCTAGCAGCGTCAGTGCTCTCCATCAACGGTATCAACTCCTGGAGTCCATAGGAAGAAATAATGACCCTTTGTCAAGTTACACTTGACTCGGCTCTTTCCTTCATCCCCCACATCCAGTCTCTTTCCTCCTCCTGCCGCTACCAATGATGTAAAATTTCCAGAATTCGGCCATTTCTTACCGCTGACATCACAAAACAACTCATACACGCCCTTGTAATCTCCCAATTTGACTATTGTAATAATCTTCTTGCTGGCCTCCCTCTCTCCCGCCTCTCCCCCCTACAATCCATTCTGAACACCTCTGCCAGGCTCATCCACCTCACCCGCCGCTCTGTCTCTGCTGCTCCCCTCTATGAGTCTTTTCACTGGCTCCCCATCCACTGCAGAATTAAATTCAAAATCCTTACCCTGACCTACAAAACCCTCACTAACTCAGCTCCCCACTACCTGTCCTCACTAATCACCAAATACACCCCAGCCCACTCCCTAAGGTCAAACAGTGACCTGCGCCTAGCTTCTCCCCGCATCACCTCTTCCCATGATATACTGAAGGATTTCTCCTGCGCATGGAACGCTCTCCCTTGTACTGTCAGACTTTCCCCTAGTTTCCCTTCCTTCAAACGCTCTCTTAAGACATTCCTATTCAGGCCAGCCTACCACCCGACTCACTGATACACCGCTCTGACAACCAGTCCATCACTCTCACCTTGCAGCCCATCACTCTCACCTTGCAGCCCATCACTCTCACCTTGCAGTCCTCTCCTCCTGTTTCCACCCCCAACCCTTTTAGATTGTAAGTTTCCACGGGAATAGGGCCCTTGTTTCCTCCTGTACTGGTTTATCAAATGTTGTTCAGTCTCAGTGTATTGTAACCCTGTTTATACTGTGCCCATTGATCAGCGCTGCGGAATATGCTGGCGCTATATAAATAATAATAACGCCAATAGTGATTTTCTGCATGCTCGCAGTAGCAGGAGGAAGAGCAGAAGGACACTGGAAACTATTGTTCCCAGGTACCCTCTTCACCATAGGACCAGAGGTAAATTAGGGATATTTTTTTATTCAAAAACCACTTAAAGGGATATTCCATTGAAACAAAGTTCCTTTTTTGGCCCTTAAATAATTGTGTAGATGCTATTTACAACCTCTGCCCAGTTATTCAATTATATCCTTTTCTCCCTTGGCGGAAGCAGCTCCTCTTCTCCAGCTCGGGGACTCCTGAACCCTGAAGTCCCTGCAGCTATCTTATACAACATGCGCCCCTACAAAACTTGCGTTGCGTATGTACTGAAAATTAGGGAACTGTAAGCTGTCCTTAGGATGCTCTATCTTTTTGACAGTGACTACATAGTTTTGTGGTCAAGGCAACTAGTCAAAATTAAGGAGTAACAGGGACATGCCATCATGACAAACACCCCCCCCTTGTTTCCCACTGTAATTGTAAAGGGTCATCCAGACGTGGACCCCTTGCTTGATGTGCCTAGAGGGGTGTCAGCTATACCCTCCTGACGAGGCCCAATAAGGCCGAAACGATCGTCGGGGGTTGCTGCACCTCTCGTGCAGGGATGACGTCCTTGGCAGTCAGCACTGGCCACCCTTTCTGGGTGAGAGCAGACTGATTTGCATATGGAAAATTCATCCCTGTAATGGCACAATCAAGCTAAAACCTTGTTTGTGAGACCTGAGCGGGCCCCCACCGTAGAGCAGGCCATTTGTGCTGTTGCTCGTTCTCAGGACCCTCACAAACACCCCCCTTGTTTCCCAGAGTGGCCCAGTGGCCTAGTGGCACAGCCTCACCTGCCATTAAGCATTAAAATAATAAAATAGAATAAGCTCACCGGCTCCGCGCTCCCCCGCTGTCAGCTCCATCCTCTGCCTCTGCGTGCATTCTTTTCACAGCCTATGCAATTTACGTAGAGGTTAGCTTGCCCGCTACGCTAATCGCGTAAGCTGCTCAAGAAGTCTGTCAAATAGGAACAAACGCGCGCTGCCTTCTTCCTGAACACTGCTCATCAGAGCCTCAGAGGCACTGCGAGAGCAATGGAATAGTTTGGACCAATGGGAAAACACCATTGGTCAATGCCATTAAAAAAAACCACCTGCATGGGAGGCTGGCTTCTCATTGACAGGCAGGGGCACAGGCAGCTCCCTTTGCTCCCTCTAGTGGTGGATACAGAGTATGAAAGGCAAATGCAGCTCCCTCTAGTGGCGGATACAGAGTAAGACAGGCAAAGAGAAACAGTTTTTCTATAATTTTTTTTTTAATAAAGTATATGATATGATGAAAATAATGGTATCTTTAGAAAGTCAATTTAATGGCGAGAAAAACTGTATATAATAAGGCTAGGGTCAGACTAACGCAGTATTAACGTGCGTTTAGACGCACGAAATCACGGCCGTGCTAGCAGCAAATGACGTCCAATTCCAGGGAACACATGGAGTACGGCCGCACAAAAGTTCGGCCGCGCAACGCAAGTGGCAAACGAACGCATTTTTTCTAGAACGTCAAACCTCTAGTACGGACGTACAGAGTGCGCTGCGTCCGCTAGAGGCGTGTGTGCGTGATTGGGAGACGTCAGACGCTGCTAATGTCCGGCCAACATAACGTCCAGACACAAAAAGTGTTTTATTGATGATCCGTACAAAATCACGGACGAAAATGCGCATCGTATGACCGCTATCGCGTACTCCGTGAAAAAATGTGTCCATTCGTTCGAACGCACTTTTTCACAGACAACGCGAAAATGCGTTCGTCTGACCCTAGCCTAAAGCTTTCATAAAATATTTTTAAAAAAATGCAGGAAAATGTTTTTCTATATTGAGGTTGAGTAAAGTGCACATTAGGGCTTATTCTGCCTCTATAGCAAAGCTGTGAGGTGTGGGCGCTTGAGACTAACTAACAGGGTTATTCAAAGAGAATCGAAAAGTCATCGCACGTTCGGTGACTTTTCGTTCTCTTCAATTCGGTTCGTTTTGCCGATCCCATTTCGGTGACCCTGCGGTGTATTCAGCAAGCACCACAGGGTCCCGAATTGCAGGGAAAAGCTGCCGAAAACCTGACGAAAACTAACCGCAAAACCCGGCGAATGCACGCCGAAAACCCGCAAAAACATCTGGATTAACCCACCGAAAACGTCAGAAAACCGAGCAGGAGCCGATCACAAGCAGCGAAGCCGCCGGAAAAAGCCGACACCGCAGACAGTGAATAAATTAGCAAAACAGTTTGTATGAATGTTTGAAAAGTGAAACGCTGTTTGCAAAGAAACTACTGAGCAAAAATGTCTGGAATTTACATATGAGGTCCAGGGAATGATAATAAAAAGGGCTGTTACAGAAAAAATAAGTAAACTTAAAAAAAAAAAAAATCTGAATTTTTAAAAAAAAATTAAATGCTTAAAATATCCCAAAAAATCTATAAATAAAGAGACTTTTTACTGCAGAATTTTATAATGAACGGTTTATTAGATATTGAATTAAAACGGGAATATTTTTAACATTGAAGCCCATGGAATTCGCCTGAATAAACCTGCCGAATTAAACCACCGAATGGCAGGGCATTTCAGGAACTTTTCACTGCTGGTTTTTGTTCTCTGAATAGCCGAAGCATTGCTTCTCTATGGGGATTTCACTGCCCTCGAATAGGCACCGAACAGGCACCGTATGTGCAGGCAATTTGCCAGGATTTGGCGAATTGCCTGCTCTCTGGATAGCCGAATGGCCAGGAAAGGTAACCGAACGCTGATTTTCAGCGTTCGGTTACCTTTCTCCAGCAATTCAGATCTCTTTGGATAAGCCTGTAAGTCTGTATTGACCAGTACTCGCACGATGAAAGTTCGGCAGACAGCGTCAACTCAGCAAAACTGACACGTAAAAAGATGACAATCTTTGTAATAGTGTACAGCAATACAGGTGAAAAGATATTAGTTCTGTCCAGCATTGAGCAAAGATGGCTGCTAGGTGACCGGTAAGTACCTCAGAATAGACTGAACAAAAGGGGTGGAGCTAGCTGGATACAGCAAGGCTAAGGGAACCCAGCAGGATCAAAATAGCTATGAAATAATAGCTGTAAGCAGCAAAAGGCAGATTCAACACATAACATTAAAATATACAAATAAACCCGGAATCATGGGGCATGACAGGGCTCCTTAATCTATCTACGGTCCAATCACATGGGACACTATTTTTCTCAAGAAAGCTAGACCCATGTAATTTTTTTGCTTGTTTTGTAGGAGGAAAACATGAAAAGATATGCTGATCAGACACCCACTCACCGGATCGGCTCAGCCTTTGAATCACTAACCGATACGATACCTCAAGCGGCTGATCCACTCTTTCGATCTGCTCTTTCTGGCCGCTGCTCTTCACCGATGGACGGATTGGAAGAACCGCTAAATGCATTCCCAGCTTAGAGGGTTGTAGCTGTGAATGAGACACCAGGCAAGCTGTGTGTTCAAACAGGAGGCTCTTTTATTCAGCACAAACCACAGGAAATTACAGTACAGCATTCAAACTTCCCTCAGCAACAGATAACAGGGTGAAGCACATAAACTCACAATCCGTGATCACACACAGTAATTTACATAAGCCATTGTCCCAATAAATCAGATTGGGACAGTGTTTGCCTGAAACAAGGGTAAATTACCAGCTCCGCAAACATGCAGAAGATAGACAATAGCATTCTTGTGTAATCACAGATCACTCAAACATTACGCACAATAAACCTTTGTATAAAGGAAGGGAATAACGCCATTTATGGGGCGATAGGTCCTAAAACAGGGGAACACAAAAGGAATAAAGTCTGTCTGTGACTTCAAGCAGGGGAGCGCCATGTCAAGTCTATGACAACCCCCGCCAAATAAATCCCATACTCACCTTTCATCCGAGGCCGAGAGTTCCCAGTCTCCATCTGCGATCACTTGCGCAGCATTGAGTAATTTCGCAGGAGTGAGATTGTGCATGGCACGCGGCCCTGTAGTGCGACCCTCCATGGGGTCCTATGGAACCCGAGAGGTGATACTCGCAGCTGTGCGGAAGTGGAGTATCACTGCAGTTAGTGCAGCATTCAGGGGAAAGGTGCCGAGACAGCGCTTTCCCTGGAATATTGCGGTAACATGGGACGCTACTGGGGAACCTGCACCTGGTGCAGGTTTTCCTCGTTAGTGTCCCCATTTTAGAGTGAACTAGGGAATAGGGTGCTTAGAGTCCTAGTTCTGGATGGAGTAGAGGTATCATCACTGCTCTATAGCCGTGGAGACCCAGGTTTGAATCCCGGCCAGAGCACCTCTCCAGTAAGTGTCCTTGGGCGAGACACCTAACGGTACATACCACAATATCGGGTGTGGAGTCCAGTGATAACGTCTCTGCCCTTTGGCCGTGGAGAAGCAAGTCAAACCCCGTTCAGCACATCCCTCCAATACAACTGTGGAGAAGCAAGTCTCGACTTTACGAGAAGCAGGTTCAACCGAACCACCAGGTCGCTGCTCTACAATCATGGGAAGACGACTCGATCCCACTCAGAAGACGCCACCAGCGAGTGTCCTTGGGCAAGACACCTATCTCACAAAATACTTGTACATCTCATAGATTGTAAGTTCTCTTGGGAACAGGGTCCACCTGAATCAGGCCGTATCATCCATGTGTGGTATTCCAACGTATTAACCCCTTGTACACTGATCTTGTAAAGCGCTGCGGAATATGTGGCGCTATATAAGGGATGATAATAACCATGTAAGCTCACGAGGCATTTTCTTGCCATGTCTCTATTGTAACCCTTGTACTACTCTGTGGAATTTGTTGGAGCCATACAAATAAAAGAATGATGTTACAGTGATAGTTTTATGATATTTTACTTATATAACTTAATTTAATTACCTGGCCCCCTCGGAGCCTCCCTAACTGGGTCACTTTAATTCTGCACGCGGGGATCCCGACGAATGATGTCAGTCTGTCTCGCATTCTTGCTTTTGTCTGTCAGAGCAAAGACATTCCCAGTGATCTGAGCGTAGGACTCGTGTGTAACGCAGGAGGGGGGGTGGGGGGGGCCTTACATAAGGGTGGCAGCTTTTCCTAAAATAGTCATAATGGAGACCCACAAAGCCGTGAATACAATGTAACAAGCGCGGAGTCTCTGCTCATTATCACTTCACAATTTAAACACAGAAACAGGGGCGAGGAGGTGGGGGAGAGAAAGGCGAGGCGAACCAAGGGAGAAGAGGGCGAGGGAATGGCAAAGCGCAGAGAAAGGAAAAGGGGGGAATAACAGAGTGGAAAGGGCACGGTACTAAAAGATGACAGATTAGTGACATTGCACAGGGCTTGTGTCATGGCGCAGCAGGACTCATCACACACTCATCATCAGGATTATACATAGGCTCTATGAGTAACACCAGGAGGAACAGAGCGCCCCATGCAAATCCCCTTGATCAACCGGCAGCACACTGTGTGCCACCTGCAGGGACGCCGCGGCCAGGGACCGATTTAGAGCTCCAGGGGTCTCTGGAGCTGAAGCTATAGCGAGGCCTTTGTTCTTCACACGCTTGCTCATCCTCCGATTCACAGTCATGCACATGCCTAGAGATTCACATGGATGCACTCAGAAACTCAAATGCTCACAGATTCACACGCATACACTCACAGAAGCACAGTAAGTTATTTAGTGATGGATAGAAGCACAGTAAGGTATCTAGTGATGGATAGAGGCACAGTAAGATATCTAGTGATGGATAGAGGCACAGTAAGATATCTAGTGATGGATAGAGGCACAGTAAGGTATTTAGTGATGGATAGAGGCACAGTAAGATATCTAGTGATGATAGAGGCACAGTAAGGTATTTAGTGATGGATAGAGGCACAGTAAGGTATCTAGTGATGGATAGAGGCACAGTAAGGTATTTAATGATGGATAGAGGCACAGTAAGATATCTAGTGATGATAGAGGCACAGTAAGGTATTTAGTGATGGATAGAGGCACAGTAAGGTATTTAGTGATGGATAGAGGCACAGTAAGGTATCTAGTGATGGATAGAGGCACAGTAAGATATCTAGTGATGATAGAGGCACAGTAAGGTATCTAGTGATGGATAGAGGCACAGTAAGGTATTTAGTGATGGATAGAGGCACAGTAAGGTATCTAGTAATGGATAGAGGCACAGTAAGGTATCTAGTGATGATAGAGGCACAGTAAGGTATCTAGTGATGGATAGAGGCACAGTAAGGTATTTAGTGATGGATAGAGGCACAGTAAGATATCTAGTGATGATAGAGGCACAGTAAGGTATTTAGTGATGATAGAGGCACAGTAAGGTATTTAGTGATGGATAGAAGCACAGTAAGGTATTTAGTGATGGATAGAAGCACAGTAAGGTATCTAGTGATGGATAGAGGCACGGTAAGGTATCTAGTGATGGATAGAGGCACAGTAAGGTATCCAGTGATGATAGAAGCACAGTAAGGTATTTAGTGATGGATAAAGGCACAGGAAGGTATCTAGTAATGGATAGAGGCACAGTAAGGTATCTAGTGATGGATAGAGGCACAGTAAGGTATCTAGTAATGGATAGAGGCACAGTAAGGTATTTAGTAATGGGTAGAGGCGCAGTAAGGTATCTAGTGATGACAGAAGCACAGTAATGTATTTAGTGATGGATAGAGGCACAGTAAGGTATCTAGTGATGATAGAAGCACAGTAAGTTATTTAGTGATGGATAGAAGCACAGTAAGGTATCTAGTGATGGATAGAGGCACAGTAAGATATCTAGTGATGATAGAGGCACAGTAAGGTATCTAGTGATGGATAGAGGCACAGTAAGGTATTTAGTGATGGATAGAGGCATAGTAAGATATCTAGTGATGATAGAGGCACAGTAAGGTATTTAGTGATGGATAGAGGCACAGTACGGTATTTAGTGATGGATAGAGGCACAGTAAGGTATCTAGTGATGGATAGAGGCACAGTAAGGTATTTAGTGATGGATAAAAACACGGTAAGGTATTTAGTAATGGGTAGAGGCGCAGTAAGGTATCTAGTGATGGATAGAAGCACAGTAAGGTATTTAGTGATGGATAGAAGCACAGTAAGGTATCTAGTGATGGATAGAGGCACGGTAAGGTATCTAGTGATGGATAGAGGCACAGTAAGGTATCTAGTGATGATAGAAGCACAGTAAGGTATTTAGTGATGGATAGAAGCACAGTAATGTATTTTGTGATGGATAGAGGCACAGGAAGGTATCTAGTAATGGATAGAGGCACAGTAAGGTATTTAGTAATGGGTAGAGGCGCAGTAAGGTATCTAGTGATGATAGAAGCACAGTAATGTATTTAGTGATGGATAGAGCACAGTAAGGTATCTAGTGATGGATAGAGGCACAGTAAGGTATTTAGTAATGGATAGAGGCACAGTAAGGTATTTAATGATGGATAGAGGCACAGTAAGGTATCTAGTGATGATAGAAGCACAGTAATGTATTTAGTGATGGATAGAGGCACAGTAAGGTATCTAGTAATGGATAGAGGCACAGTAAGGTATTTAGTAATGGTAGAGGCGCAGTAAGGTATCTAGTGATGATAGAAGCACAGTAATGTATTTAGTGATGGATAGAGGCACAGTAAGGTATCTAGTGATGATAGAAGCACAGTAATGTATTTAGTGATGAATAGAGGCACAGTAAGGTATCTAGTGATGGATAGAGGCACAGTAAGGTATCTAGTAATGGATAGAGGCACAGTAAGGTATTTAGTAATGGGTAGAGGCGCAGTAAGGTATCTAGTGATGATACAAGCACAGTAATGTATTTAGTGATGATAGAGGCACAGTAAGGTATCTAGTGATGGATAGAGGCACAGTAAGGTATCTAGTAATGGATAGAGGCACAGTAAGGTATTTAGTAATGGGTAGAGGCGCAGTAAGGTATCTAGTGATGACAGAAGCACAGTAATGTATTTAGTGATGGATAGAGGCACAGTAAGGTATCTAGTGATGATAGAAGCAAAGTAATGTATTTAGTGATGGATAGAGGCACAGTAAGGTATCTAGTGATGGATAGAGGCACAGTAAGGTATCTAGTAATGGATAGAGGCACAGTAAGGTATCCAGTGCCTCATTATGCGTCACCGAACCTGGATTAACGATAAAAGTCTAGATTGCAAAAGTACTCAAAATATGCCTGCAGAGTCTAATCACCCTTCCCTGATGAGATGGTATGCAGGGAATCTGTGTGGGCCACCAGAAAGGGTAGAAAAGGGGCAAGATCGAGCCTCTTGTCTTGTCTTCTAGCTGTATGTAGATGCATGTGCAGAAGTTCCCAAAAAGAGGTCTCCTATATGCCAGATTCCCTCAGTTGTGTAGCAAGGATGAAGAAGACGGCTCAATCAGTGAAGTATAAGAATTAATTATTCTTGTATTATTGAAGAGTACTACCTCTACCAATACTTTACATAAGATAGGTGTCACGTTTCGTCACCCCAGCCCTGTCCCCCTGCCCTCTGTTTTTATGTATACCTGTTTTTTTCCCATGTGTTCCTATGTTGCTTTTCCTGGGTAGCAGACCAGGGGTTTAATGGCTTTGTGTCGGTCTGCTCACCTGCTGATCATTGTCCTGATCCCCTGCCTATTTAAAGCAATGGGCCCATATCCCATTGCTCTATCATTTTGTCCCAGTCTGACTATATCCAGTCTGCGTTCTGAGCTCCTTGCCGTTTATTCTGTTCAAGTCTGTATTTTCTTGTTCAGTTTATTTCTTTTGTTTTCCCCCGTCTGTCTGTTGTTCCCTCAGTTATTCTTGTGTTCCTGGTTTATGTCTATTATTCCTGTATATTCAGTTCATAGTGTTTCTCCCTTGGGGTGTTTTGGTTTTCTGTTTATGTTAGGTGTATATGCTGATTACCTGGTTTTGACCCTTTTGCCTGGCTGACTTCTCTCCCGGTTCTGGATCCCTGGCTACTGTATAAGGTACACATTCTGGTTATTGACTTCTGGCTTTTCTTCTTGACGTTTCTATTGGATGCTCCTTGTCTGTACTATCTGTATAGCTTCTAGTGTACCCTGGTATCTGTATGTTTCATGTCTCTGCACAGCTTCTCGTTTATTTTTCTCTAGTATAGATCCGGCTATTCTAAAGACCGGCCTGTCAGATTTAGGGCTGCTTTCCAGTGTTGTGCAGAGGTCTCTTGTTTATCCTGTGCTGTTCGCTCCTGTTATTGCTGCCAAGAGTGGTATCTTTGCTTATAGGGGCTTTTACCTGATCCAGAGCCTTGCCACACCGCTGTCTGGTGTTGCCAGCGTTACAATAGGCTGATGTATACCGGCAAATAAAACCACAAAGCTGCGACTGGCGGTTGTCTGTGTTATATTGAGTGTCCAGAATATTCGAGGTGTGTCAAGTCCCTCGCTAGAAGCTAAGGATAAAGAGTGGGTACGGCAATACAGTGGATAATTCCGTTGAGTAAATCGTTAAAGTTCAATTAAGCGTATTTTCCTAGGTGCGTCCCTAGAGAGGATTTAGAGGTTTAATTGTGAATTTGTTTTTATAGGGAACTAATCCCTAATCCTGAGAAGTAAACGTTACAGTAACAAAATCTAATCTTGCGAGGTGCCGTGTCACTCACACATCCCTCTCCTTCACTCGTTCTCCTCGCCAGGCTTTAATCGTGATCATTCCTCAGGATTCCCTCAATGATTCAGTGACTCGTGATTATGCATTCTTTAATTCTGGCACCTTCAACGTCTTGTAATAATCCTTCCCTACCCTTTTGCCCTTCCTGCACAAATCTCATGTGTTCGCTATAATACTATACCATATATACAGGAT
>RXON01000703.1:0-22793 GCA_009667805.1 Leptobrachium leishanense
TTCCAGGGTCTCTTAACACAGACAGGCTCCCTCTCAGGCCAGGGTGCTCTGCTCTAGAATGATTGCAGTTGTATTATTATTATTATTCTTTATTTATAAAGCGCCAGCATATTCTGCAGCGCTGTACAATAAGCACAGTATAGACAGGGTTACAATACATTGAACAACATTTGACAAACAGTACAGGAGGAGATGAGGGCCCTATTCCCGTAGCAACTCACAATCTAGGAGGGTTGGGGTTGGAAACAGGAGGAGAGGACTGTAAGGTGAGAGTGATTGATGGTTGCGTCAGTGAGTTGGGTGGTAGGCTTCCCTAAATAGGAACGTTTTAAGGGAGCGTTTGAAGGAAGAGAAGTTAGGGGAAAGTCTGACAGTACGAGGGAGAGCGTTCCAGAGAGTGGGGGCTGCGCGTGAGAAATCCTGCAGTCTATCATGGGAAGAGGTGATGCGGGGAGAAGCTAGTCGCAGGTCACTGTTTGACCTTAGGGAGCGGGCCGGGGTGTATTTGGTGATTAGTGAGGACAGGTAGTGGGGAGCTGAGTTAGTGAGGGTTTTGTAGGTAAGGATAAGGATTTTGAATTTAATTCTGCAGTGGATGGGGAGCCAGTGAAGGGACTCGCAGAGACAGAGCGGCGGGTGAGGTGAATTAGCCTGGCGGAGGCATTCAGGATGGATTGTAGGGGGGAGAGGCGGGACAGAGGGAGGCCAGATAAGAGATTATTGCAATAGTCGAGTCGGGAGATTACCAGGGCGTGTATGTGTTGTTTTGTGGTGACAGCGGTAAGAAATGGCCGAATTCTGGAAATATTACGCAGTTGGTATCGGCAGGAGGAGGAAAGAGACTTGATGTGGGGGATGAAGGAAAGAGCAGAGTCAGGTGTAACTCCAAGGCAGCGAACTTGGTTTGATGGGGAAATGGTGATACCCTCCACCGTGATAGAGAAGTCAGGAGGTGGGGAGGCATTGGAGGGAGGAATAAGTAGGAGTTCAGTCTTTGACATGTTGATCTTTAGGTGGTGGGAGGCCATCCAGGAGGAGATGCCAGATAAACAGTCACTGACTTTTGAAAGGACAGGGGGAGAGAGATCAGGGGTAGAGGGGTAGATCTGAGTGTCATCAGCGTAGAGGTGGTAATTGAAGCCAAAGCTGTTGATGATTTTGCCCAGGGAGGAGGTGTAGATGGAAAAGAGCAGAGGACCAAGGACAGAGCCTTGAGGTACACCAACAGATAGAGGCAATGAAGAGGAGGAGTTACCAGCAAAGGACACACAGAAGGACCTGTTGGATAAATAGGATTCGACCCAAGCGAGTGCAGTGTCACCGAGACCCAGAGAGTTGAGGGTCTGTAGAAGGAGGGGGTGGTCAACAGTGTCAAAAGCAGCCGAGAGGTCGAGCAGGATGAGAATAGAATAGTGGCCGTGTTTTTTAGCAGTTAGGAGGTCGTTGGTGACTTTGGTGAGGGCAGTTTCAGTTGAGTGTAGGGGACGGAAGCCAGATTGCAGGGGGTCAAGTAGGGAATTGGAGGACAGGAAGAGGGAGAGGCGGTTGAAGACTAGTTTTTCTAAGAGCTTTGATGTGAAGGGAAGCAGGGATACAGGGCGGTAGTTGGATGGAGAGTTGGGATCGAGGGATGGTTTCTTTAGTAAAGGGGTAACTAGCGCGTGTTTGAAGGCGGATGGAAAGGAGCCAGTGGAGAGAGAAAGGTTGAAGGTGTGTGTGTGTGTGAGAGCAGGGGTGAGGGAGGAGGGGAGGAATTAGATGTGAGGGAATGGGGTTGAGCGGGCACGTGGTGAGATGTGAGGAGGACAATAAGGAATTGACTTCCTCCTCAGTGGCTGGGAGGAAGCGGCAGAGGGGACCTCTGGGAGTGGAGGTGGCAGATAACTATCTTGTGTTGGGATGTTGCTTCTGATGTTTAGAGTTTTACTGAGGAAGTAGTCTGCCGGGTCTTGAGCGCTGAAGGCAGCTGTGGGGGGAGGTGCAGGTGGGTAGAGGAGGGTGTTGAAGGTGGACCAGAGCCGTTTAGGGTTGGAGGACAGCGTAGATATAAGAGATGAGAAGAAGGATTGTTTGGCCAAGTGTAGGGCAGAGGTGTATGACCGGAGAATAAACTTGAAGTGAACAAAATCAGCTTCAGAGTGGGATTTCCTCCAGGCACGCTCTGCAGTGCGGGAGCATCTTTGCAGGTAGCGTGTCTGGAGGGTGTGCCAGGGCTGAAGCTGGCGGCGTGGGGCCTTACAGAGTCGAAGAGGAGCAAGAGTGTCTAGAGCAGAGATAAGCGTGGTGTTGTAGTGATTAGTGGCAGCATCAGGGCAGGTGAAGGATGAGGTATGAGGGAGGTGGTGAAGTAGGTTGGAGAATTGATGGGGGTCCACAGCATGTAGATTTCTGCGCGTGTGTGTGTGTGTGTGTGTGTGTGTGGTGGGGGAGCAGGGTGTTTAGGAAGTCCAGATAGGTTGAAAGAGAGAAGGTGGTGGTCAGAGATGGGGAAAGGGCGACAGTTGAACTCAGAAATGGAGCAGAGGTTGGAAAAGATAAGGTCAATAGCGTGACCATCGCGGTGGGTAGGGAGGAGGGAGGATTGTGTGAGTCCAAGGGAAGACGTGAGTGAAAGAAGTTTGGAGGCAGCAGGGGCGGAAGGATCATCAATGGGAATGTTGAAGTCCCCGAGAATTAGGCATGGAAGATTAGAAGACAGGAAGTGAGAAAGCCAGGTAGCAAAGTGGTCAAAGAACTGGGAGGTTGGTCCCGGTGAGCGGTAGATGACTGCCACCCTGAGAGCCAGAGGAGAGAACAGGCAGATGCAGTGTGTCTCGAAGGAGGAGGAGGAGAAGGAGAAGGATGGGGGTGGAGGGAGATGCTGGTAGGTACAGGTGGGAGAGAGCAGGATTCTGACCCCGCCACCATTTCTCTCACCCGGTCTGGGGGTATGGCTCAAGTGTAGACCTCCATGTGAGAGAGCAGCAACGGATGCCGTGTCAGAGGGAGTTAGCCAGGTTTCAGTTAAAGCTAGGAGGTTGAAGGAGTTTGAAAGGAAGAGGTCATGGACGGCTGTGAGTTTGTTGCACACAGAGCGAGCGTTCCAGAGGGCGCAGGAGAAAGAGGACAGGCGCTGAGGGATTATGGGAATGAGGTTGCTGGGCTTGCAGGGAGGTGATTTATGTGCGATGGAGATAGGATGAGAGTGAAGTATTGGATGTGTTGTGGGGCCAGGGTTAGGGGATATGTCACCTGAATAGAGTAACAGCAGGAGGGTGAGAAAGAGAAGGTGGGAATGGGATTTGTGGGAGTGATTGGCAGCACGAGCGTTAGAGGGAGACCATGTTCTGAGGAAACAAAGAGTTGTAACGAAGTATGAAGCCATCGGCCACTCGTCTTCTTTACTAGCGATTTTTAGATGGCCGGTGGAGGCGAGTGAGGTGAAAGATTGGCTTAAACCGAGCGTGCTCTCTAGCCGTGATGGATCCCACCTCTCCCGAATACGGGAGTTCCTGAAGTGTTTGCAAGCATCAGGGAGACCGCAATCACTTCAGCGAGACTACTGGAATTTCCAGTAGCCTTGGGATCCAGAGCAAGTCAAGGGGTTTTTTTTTTTTTTGGTTTTTTTTTACACGCGATGCAGATGTCTCGACTATAACGCGACCCCTACAATTTTAAGGTAAATTTTTGTCACCAAAATCTAGCGGTATACTCGAGTATCTACAGTACACATAAATGATAAACACACAGAACAATGGAAGAGGAGCATGCTCAAGAGTTTACAATCTATAGAGGAGAGGGGTGACACACTAGGTGAGGGTAAATAGCTGAGTATGTGAAGTAGTGGGGGGCTCTGCTGGAAGATGAAACAGAAATGGTACACATGAGGGGTTATGGAGTGAGCAGATGGGCCTCTCTCAGAATAATAAAAATGTAATGCCCACCTTGTATTGGTACCAACAGACACTTCATTCTGCCAGAGCCATAATACCCTGGCACCGCAGAAGGTCCAAACACAAAACCCCTGCAGTATATTAACCTGCTGTTGAGTCCTAAGACTCCAATTAGCAGTCTCCCATACAAACGACCATGTATTGGGCTTAAAAAACCCTGCTTGTTAGCTCCACTTGGCTGCTGTTCGTAACCTGAACATGGACCAGATAATCCTTAAAATATAACCTTTAATGGAAACCTTAAAAAAAAAAAAAAAAAATGCAACACGTGAAACAAAATAAAAGTCGGATTCCAACTTGTGCAAAGTAAAAACATAAGTGGTTCAATTGCCACTGTATAGAATAACAGATGTCCTAATATAAGGGGGCTGAAAGGAGTTGCAAGTGGCTGTAAATATTATGCTAAATGCATTGGGTAGTGTCAAATCATAGGTAGCAGTAATATCTGTATTGCATAATATGAAAGGAATCGGTGCCGTTGGTTTGGCTCAACGTCATTCGACTGTTCAAGATTATAGCTTTATTATGCGCATTAATTCTTGCTCTAACAGTCCTTTATCTCCTAGTCATCCTTGGGGTACTCAATGGTATCTACCAGCTCTGAATATTGCTTATTCGTTAATGCGTGTCATTGTCTCTATTGCTTGTTAATACGCCACCCAGAGGATGCCAGCTGCTCACTGACTAGTATGGTGAGATCCAGAGCTCTTTATTAATAGTCAATAGAGCTATTTTGGGTGATTTCAAGATTCATTACTGTTTACACCCATATCACTGTCAGTTGTCTGCCATCATACAGAAAATCATTTCCAAGGTGTGCTTTATATTCTTGGCTTAACATTATTTAGATAGATATATCAATAATTATATCTAAATAATGTTAAGCCAATTTTTTATATTTTTTTATGTTCCCATTAAAGGTTATAGTTTAAGGGTTATCTGGTCCATGTTCAGGTTGCGAACAGCAGCCAAGTGGACCCTGCAGTATATTGCTGCATTGTAATGTAACTTCCCTTCTGTAGTGAGAGTGCAGAGTATACTCGTAGTCCGAGTTGGGGGGGGTGCCCCCCTCTGGCCTCCAAGCTTCCCGGCGCCCGCTTCTCTCCCTTCACACGTTGTTTCCCCCATCTGAAAGTCCCACCCGTGCCTAACGTCTGGATTAGCTGTCACTGTCTGGAAGCAGCCTGCTGACCTCACCGGAGCACTGCATGCCAGGAGATTTACAGTAGTTCTACAGTTTCTACACACTTGGGAACCCACCTCTCCCTAATCTGGGAGTTTCAGAAGCATTTGTTGGCGTCAGGGAGCCCGCATTCACTTCAGGGAGACTTGGGATCCCTGTGACATGGACATTTGAAAAAACATCTACATATACAGATTAAGTATTCAATTGGTGGTTTATGTTGATTGTGTCTTTTTGGGGTTTCAGGTGTCCCCCCCCCCCCTCTCTTCTCCATGGCAGCTCTTAAGGGTACAAATTCCCTATAGAATAGATACCATTTAAAAGCCGTATTAGATGGCACTTGTATATACACCTATTTGTAGATTTCTTTGAATATTTGCCAGATTGAGACCATTGTCTTTGAAAACAAAAGGAAAATCCATTAAAATTCCACGTTTTCAGTTAATGTATACAGACTAAGTATAGTAAACTGCTAATAAACGGCCTTATCTATTCTTCTGAAAGTGTTAATAACAATTTGTACCTTGCTTCAAAACATGTCTGGAATCAGTTACTACTCCCAATCGTGATCCTATTGAAGTGCATTTAACGGAAGAATAATGGTTAAACACAATCATTTCGCAAACAATTATTCCTCATAGCATAAGAAATCAATTCTTCCTCTTGGTTATTAAAATATAACCTCTTTATTAGAATTTATATAAAACATTTGATATGCAACCTTTAAAAAATGTACGAAAGCGTTCAGTTAGCAACAATTAGTAGACATGTGCACAGCACAAAATTTCGTTTTGAACTAATGGATTAGTCCTAAAATGCAATTTATTTAGTTACTAAAGAAATTCGTTTTCAGTTCTTTAGTATGAAAACTAATTTCATTCATCCGAAAACCAATGGATACAATTACTATTGCAGTGGCTCCTCAGAGGGCTGAGATCGCTGCTTGTTACAGTATCTCTCACTCTCAGCACAATGTGGGCCATATTACATAGTTGGTGCTAACATAACCAGAACTGTTGTAAACTTCCCAGAGCTATTATAGCCCATGGAGGTTTTCAGTTTAAAACAGCTCTGGTTAAGTTAGCACCAACATTGTAATACTGCCCCGTGTCAGGCAAAGCTGTTACAGTAACTGACTACTGCTCATCACAGCACTCAGAGTTTCAGTAAAACTAGTAAATAATATTTTTATATATAAGAGGTTAGAACAATATTATTTCCTTGTTTTACTGAAACTCTGAGCACTGTTACAGTCAGTTACTGTAACAGCTGAGCCTGATACTTGTTACTGAGAGATAATATAACAAGCAGCCGATCTCAGCGCTCACAGCCACTGGATTTAAAGGGCTGAAAAAAGGATCCTCTCTGTATAATGTTTAGAACATCCTCCTGCATTAATTAATACCCCTCTCTGTATAATGTATACAACATCCACCTGCATTAATTAATACCCCTCTCTGTATAATATATAGAACATCCTCCTGAATTAATTAATGCCCCTCTCTGTATAGAACATCCTCCTCAATTTATACCTTTGTCTGTATAATGTATATAACATCCTCCTGCATTAATACCCCTCTCTGTATAATGTATAGAACATCCTCCTGCATTAATTAATGCCCCTCTCTGTATAGAACATCCTACTGCATTGGCATGTGGAGGGTGCAGATCTTCGGATGTTGCGATGTTGCGCTCTTCATTGCTGGTCTCCTTCACTCATCAATGTAATATCACAAAAAGGACTGAAATTAAAATGTAGTGCATTTTATTTTAGTTTCTTTCGTTTTTTGTACTGAGCAGTTTCGTTTCTCTTGAGTCATACTAAAACTAAATTATCCCAAAATTCTGACTAAATCGTTTTAGTACTAAAACGAATGCACATGTCTAACAATTAGCAGATAGTGCTGTAGACCAAGTGTGGTTACCTTACTGTAAGAGCTTTGTCCCTTTGAGTCTCCTTAGATTGGGACTTGTCTACTTGCCCTGTGTCTATACATCAAAGACACACTTCTTAGCATTCAAAGCACCACAACCTAATGAGACCACAACATTGTGCTTGACGTTTGGCAAAAACATCATGCCACACTGATCACTTCCCTACTAGAACTAGATATCTCAATTGAGGCTTTTAAGCACAACCAATGTTGCCACAAAAATTATTATAGTTTATTGACACATAGTAATTACTCCTCCGCGTCCTGCCGCCTATGCTAAACACAGCTGCCGCCGGACTGGCCGATTAGGCGTCCGCGAGGCCTTGCAAGTGCGAGGCCTTAGGTGGCCGCCTTATTGGCCTAATTAGAGAGCTCCCACTGATTAATGAGAATATGGGTCTTGCCTTTTTTTTTTTTTTTTTTTGGTCAGCATTCACCAGTGCTAATTCAGCAGGTTTTGCCGATAACTGCTCCAGCAACTACAATCTCAGGAAAATAAGGTGAATTCACTGTATTTTCAGCTAAATGTGCTGAAACCTAAAGTACTGAAATTGCATGCAATTTTGGTGCTTTGTGAATAGACCCTTAAGTAGTGAGCAAGGTTGTGTTAATCAGTTGGTCAATGGTTACATTTCGTTTTTATGAGATTGTTCAAATACAGCATTTTGTAATGTATTCATGAAAGGTCTTGTTAGTGTATGGAAAATATTTTAGCAATGTTCATAGAAAAAAAAATTACATCTTGCAAGCATCCTCTTCCTGGCAGTGTGGTTATGTTCCTTACATATCTATATCAGTGAAATGTCGCTCGCGCGTAATCACGATATCTCCAGAACCGTAAAGCCTACAAACTTGAAATTCGACATGTATGTTCTTCTCAGCTTCTAGGTGCTCACTAAGAAAAGATTTTTCGAAATGATCATCAGAGCATCCGTTATTAACACACTCTGATGCTATGGAATTATGCTCCCCACCTGAAGAAAAAAAAGCTGCTCCAACTGCCACTTGCCTCACATGCCGTTATCTCCGTTCAAACTGGCAGACATAAGTGACATATTTGCAAAACTTCAAAATGGGTTAAAAAAAAAAAAAATTCTCATTGGACCACGACGTTTACAATGCAGATGGGTCATTCGCACTCCCCATCTGCATTGTAATGTCATGGTCCAATGGGTAATTTTTTTTAAAAGAAAAAAAATTAACCCATTTCGACGTTTTGCAAAAATGTCACTTTGTAAGCTACGGGTTGATATTTGGGGCTCTCTTTTTTTAAAATTTACACAGTAAACATTCATACCATATTCTAGATGTCTATCGAGAGTAAGAAAAGTGTGACAACTGTGTAATCAAGATTATATTTCTTATACTGCTGCATCTAATTTTTTTACTCTGTTGAATATCAACAAAAAATAACTGATAGCATGACTGTTACGGGAATCCACCTGGCTCCTTCGGGAGAAGACCGGACCGGCACGGACAAAGACTGACTGGACGCGAGTCTCTACAGGAAAGGCAAACTTTATTGTGACGTCACCACTCAGCCAGGATTGAATCGCTAAAACTGAGCCCGGATTACATTCAGACATGGGGTTTTATACCCCGACTCGATAATTGGGTACATCCCAATTTGCCCACCCAATGGTGACACTATCCCACCCCACGTGGGTCTGTACCTCCCCTGGCTGAATACAAAGACATTCCACACATTGGTCATAAATAGGCAGCTATCACGGTATTTCGACAATTGAGAATTTAACACTCTTCTGGATCCTGCTTGTACCTTCCTCCTTTAGGTCTTGTTTATTGTGTATTCTAGATAAGGCCTCGTCTGGTTTTCACATCTCTCTTTGTTCAGGCCCTAGCTTTCTGACCTTGATGTAACCACTTTCTCATCCTGTCACTTCGTGCCAGCATCTGCCCGGATCTTGTTAATTTAATTGCTCTGCCTGTTAGTTTAAAACATTCCAAAGAATCTACACAAGTTAAATCCTAAATTGAGCTAAAATTTGCTATCTACATTCACGTGAACCAATGTTCTGAACAAGATGGTCGCCTGGCTCAAGATGGCGGCCATCTTCTGGCCTGAGTCCCTTACATTCCCCCCTTGGCTAGAGTTTCAGGTTCTCCTCCTGAGACTCTTAGCAACTACACTCCACTATTATTATTCTTGAATACTTCGTACTTAGGGGGAATCACCTTTCCTGGGAACATATCCTGCGCAATCATCAGTGGTATCTTCTGTGTTTGTGTGGGTATCAGAGCTCCCTTGCACAGTGGCCATAGACCTAATCCTATGCGATACAGCAGTATCCCTACCACTAGGATCACTATCATCATTATCATGGATCCAATCCGTGCGATGAATCCCAGGATCGATCCAAAGCACTCTCCGAAAGCCCCGAACCCTCAAAGGATTCCAGCCTTCCGCGGCAATCTGTCTAGCTGCGTTCTGCAACTGGGCCACTTTTTCCTGATGATCCTGGATTACCTGGTAGTAGTCGGGGACCTTGTGAGTTGTGTTTCTGATGTAGGTACAACATTCATAATGCATAGTCATTTCACACAGTCCATTCAACGCTGCACTGATCTGCTCCAATGCCATGTCATGCACCATTTGTAACTTTCGGATCTATCGTAGCTCAAGATTCAGCAACTGAATATCTGTGCTCATCTTATTCAAGATTTCATCCATCAACATTGAGTAATTGTTCATTCTTCTCATCAACTCTCTCCCCCACCCGGTCCATGTTGGAAACCATGCCCATGCTTGGTCTGTCTTGGAAAACCACTCTCTCTTCTGTTTCTCGAACACAAGTGGGTACCTGGGGTGTAATGCAGTGTCTGTTGCAACGCTATCGCCCTTTACCCTTTGAATTGGAATCAACCTGGCTAGATACCACATCCCTGTCACTGTAGGTGGTACCCATGTGTAACACACTTTCCCACAGCATACTTGGTAACCCCCTGTCAGTATGAATGGGGAAAGATGAAGTGTCCCCTTGCGCATCTCAATCATTCGCACCAACCGTGCCAGAAGATCTCTCGCATTCCGCTTATCAACAGTCACATCAGCTATTGTCTGTTGCTGTTCTGGGGTTAGCTGCACAGGCCTGACCACGAATAATCCGGACCCTGTTCCTGACATTACAGTGTGTGCTGTAAAATTAAATCTGCTTGACTGACATGGATTTTCACTCATACTTGGAGTATTTGTCCCTATCTGGAAACACCATTCTGGTGGATACACAGGGCCTGTTATCAGGTAATCTGGGGTGGTCTCATCTGGTTTGACCTGGGGGTCAGTGATAGTGCGTATTGTAATATTCCCAGTTGCGAATGTACTTAAGTTCATAGGAATTGCAGCAAATGGAATATAAATTGTCTCTGGATGCAATCTGTTGCACACCCAACACGCTTGTTTCAGGACCTAGGTCACGCTTCTGTCTCCACATAGTACGGTTCTCCATCACTGAGTGTGTACCATTCCAGATGTGGGAGATATCCACTCTCCCCGTCGTGTCTGGATACATAGGACAAGTTCCCTGTGACAATCCATAGATCAGATTGGCAAGGTACAGGATCAGTACCAAGAACGCTCCTAATGTCAAAATCCCTTGAGCGACTCTTTTCACATTCCCATAAACCAAATCCCTCCCCACCGGTATTTCAAAAGTAAAGGTCATTTCAGGTTGGGCTAGGGTGGGCGGAGGTGCCCGAAAAGTAGCCCTTTGGGAATACCCAGAGGGAGACCCCTTCTCCCTCGCTGGTGGGTGGTCCGGCATTATTATGGCCTTCAAAACACCCACTTGTTGAGTTCCTTAGGCGCTCGGGACTGCAATCTTTGTCAGCTTTAGCCTTAGTAGATCGGTCTCGCTGGAGATGACTTTGCACTCTGGTTCAGGGTTGGCTGCAGACGTTTTCAGTCTGGAGTGATGTATCCACGGGACCACCTCGCAACCTTTACTGCTGTGGGGGTTGACAACAGGACAAGGTAAGGACCCCTCCACTTTGGACCTAGTGGGTCATTTTTCCACTTCTTCACCCAAACCGAGTCACCTGGACAATACTTATGCAGTGGGGGATATAAGAAGTGAGGTAGATTATCTCCCGCCCAAGTATTCAGCTTTTGCATAGATTGACCCAACAACAAAACTTGTTCATTCAATTTAGTTTCACCCAATGCTCGAAGGTCCCCCCTTAGCCCATTAATCAGAGGGGTAGGCCGTCCGAACAGGAGTTCGTACGGACTTAGCTTCAATTGGGGAGTTGGCCTGCATCTAATATGCAATAAGACTATCGACAGCACTTCCAACCAGCCCCGTGACGTTTCTTGGCACAGTTTTGACATCAAAGTTTTTAATGTTCTGTTCATGCGCTCGACTTTTCCTGAACTTTGGGGCCTGTAGGCTGTGTGTAGCTTCCAGGTTATGCCCAACAGGCGGGCAAGCTGCTGCAAACAGTTCTGTACAAAAGCTGGGCCATTGTCTGACCCGATTTCAAGAGGAAGTCCATAGCGTGGTATAATCTCTCTCATTAGACTTTTCACTACTTCTGCTGTCTTTTCAGTCCTTGTGGGGAAAGCCTCAACCCACCCCGTTAGAGTGCACACCATCACGAGCAGATATTTGTATCCTTTGCAGGGTGGCAGCGCTGTGAAGTCTATTTGCAACAATGCCATTGGGGACAGCCCGACAGGCTGCTTTCCTGGAGGCTGAGATGGGCCCGTTCTTGGGTTGTTTTTGGCACATGTCACGCACTGCTGAGCTATTGCCTTACAGATTACTGACAACCCAGGCACGTAGAAGTGTGGCTCCAACTGTTGCTCCATCATTTCTCGTCCTCCGTGAGTGCTGGCATGGAGTGCTCTCACAATCTCAGGTGCCAATGTTGCAGGTAGGACTATCTGTTTGCTGGCCAACTGGAACCATCCGTCTTCTCCATATTCTCCTGGTTCTTCTGATAGCCATTTCTTCTCTTTTTCAGAATACATTCGCTCAGGGGAGCTGGTAGTAATGGAGTTATTGCCGGTGCGGCCTTGTATTTTTCAAGTTCCTCTTGTCTTCCCCACATGAATTCTTCTTTTGGTTGATAGTATCACCAGGCGAAGTACAGCAGGTCTTGCCTCTTCTGCACATCTCTCACTGCTGGCACAAAGAAGTTCATTGCACTCTTTTTCATTCTTGGCAGGTTGTGTTCGATAAAAATTTCCTTGGAGAAACTTCACCAGTGGGGCTTGATATTCTTCAGCTCCTAATTCTCCCAGGCTTAGCAGGACACGGGTAATTCCCAAGTTGTTATGAGTGTTGATTGTCAGATGGTCAAAACGCTCTGCGAAATTTTCTGCTCGTCCGACTTCAGCTACTTCTGTGTCTTCTCCATCCTCCCCCACTAATTTTACGCCGAAGAACTTCAGCATCATCTTGTATGCTCGACGGAGTCTTTGCCGAATTTCTGAGGTGTTACTCATTAGACTCTTTTCTTGGGGACTTAAGATGTGTAGAGTAGAAATTTCAGCCTTGTTCAAAAGTTGGGAAGAGCCATTGGATATAATCATGGTTTTCTTTGAGCAATTCAAAGTTGGCACTCCATCTTCGTAGAATAGTCTCGCTGAATTCTCCATTTGGTTCGCATTTTCTCCAATTCATATAAAATTCATAGTTTGGCATTGGACTGTGGTCATCTTGCTTGCGGAGGAGGACCCTGGATGCTTGGCAAAGTGGTAATAATGGTTTTGCAGCTTGGTCTGCTCGTCTATTGCCTTTGGCAATTTCGTCGTGTCCTTTCTGGTGACCACGGCAGTGCATAATACTGACAGCACTTGGTTTCCACACAGCATCTAGAAGAGCTGTGATCTCAGCAGCATACTTGACTTGATGTCCTGAGGAAGAAAGTAGGCCGCTCTCCTTGTAGAGTGCACCATGTGCATGGACAATCATGAAGGCATACTTGGAGTCGGTATAGATGTTTACTCTTTTTTTTCCTTCAGAGATTTCTAGCGCTCTTTTCAAGGCTAGTATTTCAGCTAGTTGTGCTGATGTGTGGCCTGGTAAATGGTCAACCTCAAGAACTCCTTCTGTTGTGACAATTGCATAGCCGGAGACTTTCTTTCCATCATCCATGTAGCTGCTGCCATCAGTGAAAAGTTGCAGGTCGTATTTGTCTAGCGGTATGTCTTTCAGATCTGGTCTGCTACTGAATACGTCTTCCATGACTTGGAGGCATTCATGATTTGGATCTTCCTCACAGTCAGGCCTCCATACGTAGCAGGGTTCAAGGTAGCGATGAGGTCCAGATGAAACCGTGGATTCTCACACATCATTGCTTGATATTTTGTCATCCGGCTATTGCTGAACCAGTAACTGCCTTTATCATCAAGCAGGGCCATCACTGCATGTGGCACCTTGACATGAAGAACTTGTCCTAGAGTCAGCTTGTCAGCTTCTGAGATCAGCATCGCTGTGGCGGCTACGGCTTTCAGGCACGGGGGTAGGCCACAGGGTCAAGTTGCTTGGAGAGGTAGGCCACAGGCCTTGGCCATGAGCCAAAATTCTGGATTAGCACTCCTGTAGCTGTCTGGTTGTGTTCATGCACATACAGCTGTAAGGGTTTGCTATGGTTCTGGCAATCCCAGTGCTGGGGCTTCCATCAAGAGTGTCTTTAATTTCAGAAATGCAGCCATCTATTCTTCTTCCCAGAGGAATGGGTCATGCTCTCCCCCCTTGGTAGCTTGATAGAGGGGTTTGGCAATCTCGGCAAAATTGGGGATCCACAGGCAGGAGAAGCCTGCAGCTCCTAGGAATTCACGGACTTGTCTCCTTGTCTTTGGCTGGGGTATACGGCAGACTGCTTCCTTCTGTTCAGCTCCCAGAGCAGGCTTAGTACCTGTCAATTGAAAACCTAGATACTTTACACTTTGTTTTACATATTTGTGCTTTCTTTCTGGAGACTTTATATCCTGCTTGACACCGCAGATGTAACAGGGCTTTTGTGGCAGAGAGACCGTCTTTTTCTGTGGGGGGGAAGCAAGTGCTAAATCATCTACATATTGTAGTAAGACTACTTTGTCTGGCTGAGAGTTGAAGGACAGGAAGTCCTGGCTGAGCGCGCACCCAAAGATTTGTGGGTGAGTTTTTGAAACCTTGAGGGAGGCGTGTCCACGTCATCTGATGGTGCGCTCCCGTCGTAGATTCCTCCCACTGGAATGCAAAGAGGGGCTGGCTTGCGGGAGCAAGGCGGATGCAAAAGAAAGCGTCTCAACGTATACTGGGGGACTATTCACAGCCAAACCAGGCGGGATATCTTCTGCCCACACTCCAGGAATGTCCAGTAGTAGTGCATATGGGTCTGGGGCGACTGGCGGGGTTGGTGCCATCCGCCATTCTTCTTCCCTGGGCATAATTACCGCAATTTTTACAGGTTGATTGTCCTGGCTGGCTGGGTTATGCTGCCGAGCAGAGCCGCCACTCAGGCAGGTCTAGTCTAGCGTGACCCCCGGGGAGAAACCTAATTTGGGCTTGTAATTTGCAAAGGATATCCCGCCCCAAGAGTTGGATGGGACATTTGAGCCTATACAGAAACTGGTGTTCTACATTGTGCCCACCCAGACTACGTTTCCGTGAAGCAAGAAAAGGATACTTAGCAGATATCCCGATTGCTCCCATTATATCAACCTCGTTCCCCATAGGTGGTGCAATTGGTTGTGTTACAACAGAATATTCGGCGCCAGTGTCAACCATAAAAATTTCGTCTGTCTCCCACCCTTATTGTGAACGTGGGCTCGTGATTACCGAGTGGGATGGGCCCAGGTCTGTGTCAATATATACCTTGCCCTTCGAATGGTGTTCCCGCCAACCCCACAAACCCTGACCCGGCAACATAATTTCTCTCATATCTGCCATTTGTCACTTGGCCATTTGATACATGGCCTCCCGATGCACCTGCATCTACCTGGACATTCTGACCTCCAGTTTTCTCTAATAATATGGGGCAGTCCTTCTTCCAGTGACCTTCACCCGACCATATGAGCACTGATTGTGCCCTAGGGGCTCCCCTACCTCGAGCACCCCGACCTCTTCCTCTGTCTCCATCATGGGCACCTCTCCCATTTCCCATATAGGCAACTACTCCAGTCTGCCCTCTCTGTTTCCGTATCTCCTCCCGCTTCTCCTCTAAATCCCGGTTGTGATACACTTTATTTGCAATCTCCACTAACTCACTGATCCCTTTTACCCAAGAAATCATCTAATCTCTGTATTTTATTACGTATGTCTCTCTGTGACTGACTCACGAAGGAGGAGTTTACTAGTCGCTGATTCTGTTGCCTCTGGATCTATTGGACTATACATCCTAAATGCATCTAGTAATCGCTCGAGAAAAGCACTTGGGGATTCTTTTGGGTCTTGTATTATGTCCGCTATTTTACCCATATTAGCAGGCTTCTTTCCTCCCGCTTTAACCCCCATTAGTACTGCCGTCTGGTAGGTTTGTAGGTGAGCTATACCCATCTCAGTATTATACGGCCACCTGGGATCGGTTTTGGGATAGTGCTCTTCAGCCTACGCCTCTGGATTGGGTTTACTGTCCTCAACTGCCTGAGCCATTAGGATTTTCCGGGCACTGCTATTTATGCGGGCTCTTTCCTCCGTGGTGAACATGGTCAGCAACAACTGCTGACAATCTGCCCAAGTAGGATTGTGTGTGAGCATAACTGACTCTATCATACTGGCTAGAGCCGCGGGATTTGCGGAATAGTGGTGTATGTGTCTTCCAATTGAACAAATCTGTTGTTGTGAATGGGACATATGTAAATTGTGTTGGCCCTGGCTCTCCCTTCTCTAGAGGGGGACCCGGCACCTCCCTCAAGGGGAGCTGCAATTTACTTTTACCGGGGTTGTGCTGATATATATATCCCGGGGTTTATATATATTATTATCAGCACGCGTAGTAGCTCTGGGATCCATATCCCCTCTTCCCCTTCCCTGTGGGGTCACTAGTTTATATACAGTCCCATCTGACATCTCAATTTTATCTGCAGGACGCTCCTCGTCTTCTCCACCCGCAGCCCCCTCAACTTCCCCAGCACCAGCCGGAGCCGAGGGAGCAGGCGAAGAAATAGCAGCAGCCTGCCCCCCCGCGGCACCCAAAGCCTGCCTGGCCGCTCCGTAGCAGGATGGGTAGGGCGGCGGAAGAGAATCAGATTTCTCCAGGTGTTCTGTCAGCACCGGTTTACACACTATATCATCAGATGGGGACCCCTGTCTCTTATTCTGCCCTGCCATCATGACAAAATGACTTATCTCTTACACAGTACCTCCAGATATCTATGTACGGGTACTGATCTGGGTGCCCATATCTCTCGGTTATTTGGGAGTGCATTTTCTGTATAAATGCTGTATCCATAGATCCCTGTTCTGGCCATTCGGGGACTAACATTGGCCAGACTACGGTGCACAGAAGTTTCAACTTCTCCTTACTTAATTCAACACCATAGTGGTGCGTTTCATGTAATGCTTCAAAATTGTGCACCATATATTCTAGGGGTGTTTCACCTTCTTTCACTTTCTTGGGTTTTGATGACCCGTTACCCATGGTTACTCTTTTTAATCGTAACTGTGACGGAACGGCCGCCACGGTGTATAAAAAGATTATTATGTGTGTGTGTGTGTGTAGTTATTCGTTCATTTAAAAGGTTAGTATTAACCCTGTGTTTTCCTGATGTCCCCGAGGTACCATGCCCGCCCAAGAATTGTGATAAAGTACCCAGCGCCACAATATTTCTTTATTATAATTTAGTATCTGTTTTGATGTATTTCGTTTGCCCTGTATTTATCCAAAAGAATTCCCCTGTTAGATGTGCTGTAAAGTGTCCCCAATGTCATATTTAATAATGTTTTCCCTGCAAGGTTCCCCCACTGATTCTGCTCGTAGAAACTGCAACATTGTAGCAGACAGCCCTAGCCAGCCGCTGCCAAATTGCCAAAACCCGACCTGAGTTCACCTGCTTGCCCTGAAGGCCCCTTTACCCCGAACAAGGTGCTTTTTGGACCATAGGTCCCCAGGGATGGTAGCCTGGTGTGGGGCACGTTTGGAGAGGATTCGCCCAGGAGAACCCCTCCATCCAACTAGAAATCCCACTCCTGCCCGGAGCCTGTCAGCCCCTGCACCGCAGTCTGAGAGAGAGCTGACAAACTGTATCTGATGGCGTTCTGACCCCTCTGGACGGATCGGGCAGATTCTTTCAGGGAAGCAGCCCGGGGACCCGAGCTACCCAAGGTGTAAAGGGGGTGCCGGAGCGCCCAGGGGATCACCCTGAAAACCCCATTTCCCAGACCATCGGGCTGGGAGCTGCGCCCGCACCATGGGGGGCATCGGACAGCAGACAGGCAGGCTCTAGAAACTGGGCTATGGCTAAGGACAGTGGCAGAATTCACCCCAGGGGTCCGGGGGCGGGATGGGACCAGAACAATGCCTTGTGTTTTATATAAATAAGCCTGTGTCCAAGTAAAAGTTGTCTTATGTTTCAAACCTGTACTGAGTCACGACTAGTATTTGGGGAGGGGATCAGTTGGAGTGTGTGTGATATATACACACACACTCCAATAAAAAAAATTGACTTTTTTTTTTTCCTGGCCTGGCGTCACAGGGTTGGTGATTTGGTGTCACCCTAGTGGGTGGTGTCACCCAGTGCGGGCCGCACCCGCCTTGCGACGCCACGGTTTTGGTTTTATGTAAATGAATATTTTATAAAAATCTACCCCCCCCTCCTTTTTTTTTCTTATGCAATTTGCGTAGGGTATGTAACTTTTGTGTGTACATACCTAAATTGCGGGTCTCTCGCAACTTGTGTACTTTCTTCACAAGGTACATGACGCCTGGTCAAGGTGATGGATTGATGCTGCATGCGCAGCTCAAGCCCATGTCTGCTTTGTTCCCGAACCAATGCTGCTACGCGACCTCAGACATGATGACGACATGATGCGGGGTGAGAAGCTGGGGGGCACTCTACACAGCCTCACCACTTTTTAATAAGCTAAAGTGATAAGGGTGCGAAGAACGTCCCTTTTTTTTTTAAAACAAAAATTTTAAATGATTTCTTGAACAACCTGAGTGGGAGAGGGACTGGAGGTGGGAAGAAGTGAGTTTGGGAAAGGGACTGGCCCAAGTGTGGTGAGGGAGTTTTCAGTAAGGAAATATGGCAGCTGCTGACCGGCGTGAGGGTGGGATGGTGGCACAGGACTGCAGCTCCAAGTAAGGATAAAACACCAGTGGTACAACTCCTCCACTCAGTGGCATTACACCAGGGTCTGTGTTATAGTTCTCATACTGTTGGAAACTAAACAAAAACAAACTGGCATAACCCTAGGACTAAATCATACAGAGTAAAGCAGCCAGCAGACCTTCCCCACTCCGCTCCGACATAGCACCTGAGGTTACTCTTCTTGATACACATCACATAGAATAAAATGCTATATGGGTTCAGTGCACCACAGGAGTAGCAGAAAGTTCTACTCCTAATTGAAATCCATAGTAATAAAACAATTTGCAATCTTTACACTGGTTCTCTGCGATTTTAAAGGACTGTATAACAGTTGCCATCTCACGCTCTTATGAGCCTGTTCCTAGGCTCCCAGGACTGCAAAGGTGGGTTCTATCAACTACAGAAGGAAAGCTCAATGACTGTGAATGATATTGTAATTACAAGACAAGCAATAAAAATACAAAGGCCCAAATCGTGCATGGACTATACGCAATGAACACCAGACAAGTGGGGAATAATATAGATCACTCACATTGTATAGAGCCACAGATAAGGGTGCTGGCCTTTCACTGGGTCTGTATTTGTGCGATGATTTTAGCATCTTTGGCTCTATACACCACCACCAATGGAGTTGGAATGAAACAAACACAATGTGCTTTATCTGCAGACTGTCAGCTTTAATTTGAGGGTATGTACATCAAACTCAGGTGAACGGTGTAGGATTTACAGCAGTTTGCAGATGTGCCTCCCACTTGTTAAGGGACCAAAGGTAATGGGACAGAATAATAATCATAAATCAAACTTTCCCTTCTTAATACTTGGTTGCAAATCCTTTGCAGTCAATCACAGCTTGAAGTCTGGAACGCATAGACATCACCAGACGCTGGGTTTCATCCCTGGTGATGCTCTGCCTGGCCTCTACTGCAACGGTCGTCAGTTCCTGCTTGTTCTTGGGGCATTTTCCCTTCAGTTTTGTCTTCAGCAAGTGAAATGCATGCTCAATGGGATTCAGGTCAGGTGATTGACTTGGCCATTGCATAACATTCCACTTCTGTCCCTTCAAAAACTCTTTGGTTGCTTTTGCAGTATGCTTTGGGTCATTGTCCATCTGCACTGTGAAGCGCCGTCCAATGAGGTCTGCAGCATTTGGCTGAATGTGAGCAGATAATATTGCCCGACACACTTCAGAATTCATCCTGCTGCTTTTGTCAGCAGTCACATCATCAATAAATACAAGAGAACCAGTTCCATTGGCAGCCATACATGCCCACGCCATGACACTACTACCACCATGCTTCACTGATGAGGTGGTATGCTTAGGATCATGAGCAGTTCCTTTCCTTCTCCATACTCTTCTCTTCCCATCACTCTGGTACAAGTTGATCTTGGTCGCATCTGTCTATAGGATCTTGTTCCAGAACTGTGAAGGCTTTGTTAGGTGTTGTTTGGCAAAATCTAATCTGGCCTTCCTGTTTTTGAGGCTCACCAATGGTTTACATCTTGTGGTGAACCCTCTGTATTCACTCTGGTGAAGTCTGCTCTTGATTGTTGACTTTGACACACATACACCTACCTCCTGGAGAGTGTTCTTGATCTGGCCAACTGTTGTGAAGGGTGTTTTTTTTTCACCAGGGAAAGAATTCTTCGGTCATCCACCAGTTATTTTCTGTGGTCTCCCGGGTCTTTTGGTGTTGCAGAGCTCATCGGTGCGTTCCTTCTTTTAGAGAATGTTCCAAACAGTTGTTTTGGCCACAGCTAATGTTCTTGCTATCTCTCTGATGGGTTTGTTTTGTTTCTTCAGCCTAATGATGGCTTGCTTCACTGATAGTGACAGCTCTTTGGATCTCATCTTGAGAGTTGACGGCAACAGATTCCAAATGCAAATAGCACACTTGAAATGAACTCTGGGCCTTTTATCTGCACATTGTAATTGGGGTAATGAGGGAATATCACACACCTGGCCATGGAACAGCTGAGAAGCCAATTGTCCCATTACCTTTGGTCCCTTAACAAGTGGGAGGCACATCTGCAAACTGCTGTAAGTCCTACTCCGTTCACCTGAGTTGGATGTACATACCCTCAAATTAAAGCTGACAGTCTGCAGTTAAAGCACATGCTGTTTGTTTCATTCCAACTCCATTGTGGTGGTGTATAGAGCCAAAGATGTTAGAATTGTGTCGCTGTTCCCAATATTTCTGGACCTGACTGTAGTAGTTTCCAAAATGCGTTTCGTCGGTAGAAGATAAGCGGCTTCATTAGTTTGGTTGCAATACCCACCTGCCCAGTCTTGTGAGCCTAGGTATAGGCTCCAGAAGTTGCTATTTGTTAATTGTTACGTTGGATCTCTGTGTGTTTTAAATTATTGCATTAACCACTTATGCTCTCCGTATGGTGGGAGGATCTTGAAGCCACAGGGTGTAGAGGCACGCGCCGCTGACTTCAATGGGCCACCTTGGCCCCTCCCCGCAGCCGACGGGTGCTGTTGGCTGCAGAGAGACAGCCTGAACCCAGGCCATCCCCCTCCAGGCGATTACTCGCATCATGCGGCTGTGTGGGCCGGCCAAATCAGAGGCCCATGGCGGCACCTGTCAGCGAGGCATACCTGTATGCCTCACCAGAGCTAACCGATGCCTAGTGGGGGACACCTGCACATCCTTAAGGGATTAAGATGCCATTTGCAGCTTGACTGGAATAGTACGGGAGGTGTTCGTATTTACAAACACCGGCTGTAATGGCAGGTTACTGTACATTTGCTGTTCCTATACTTTTGTATAGGATAACAAAAATGTCAGTATATTTTGAATAGGAAGCGTACGTGCTGTTGGGGCTGGAGCAGGACAAAAAATGTCTATGTGGCTTATTGTTGCTGGCAGCCAAATAAATTTGTGTGTGTGTCTAGCTGTCAATAACTGGTGCCAACTGCAAAAATTTAGATGGGAAAAAAATCTAATCTTCATCTCTGGCGTCTCAGTGCAGAAGGTGGCATTATTATTATTTTTCTTTATATAGCGGCACCATATTCCGTAGGGCGGAACAATTGGCACAATGTAGACAGGGTTTCAAGATATTTAACAACATTTTGATAAACCAGTACAGGAGGAAACTAGTGACCTATTCCCGTGGGAACTTAAAATCTAGAAGGGTTGGGGGTGGAAACAGGTGGAGAGGACTGCAAGGTGAGAGTGATGGGCAGGTTGGGCAGTGAGCTTGCCTGAATAGGAATGTCTTAAGGGAGTGTTTGAAGAAAGGGAAACTAGGGCAAAGTCTGACAGTATGAGGGAGAGCGTTCCAGAGGATGGGGGCTGCGCGTGAGAAATCCTGTATTCTATCATGAGCAGAGGTGATGCGGGGAGAAGCTAGGCGCAGGTCACTGTTTGATCTTAGGGAGCGGGCTGGGGTGTATTTGGTTAGTGGGAGCTGAGATAGGCCGGGGTCAGTTGAGTTTTCCAGAGCAGAAGGAACTTCCGTGAGTCTGGACGTTCCTCCCACTCTGATGCTACGTGTGCTCGCTGAGCCGAGCTAGTGCATTCAGCGCTGCTAGACTCAATCCTCCTATGGAGGATTGCGCTTTGCAGCCCCATCGAACGAGCATGATAGTGTTTGACTGGGAGGCTTTCAGCACGTCCACTGTAGCGCACGCAACACGTGCGCGCGCTATACTGTGTGCCTGGCCGCATCAAAACGACACACTGCTGCATCGGGAGGCACGTCGGTATAGGCGCACGTAGTGCGCTCGTCTGACCTAGGTCTTATTGAGAGCTTTGTAGGTCAGGGTAAGGATTTTATTCTACGGTGGATGGGGAGCCAGTGAAGGGACTCGCAAAGACAGAGCGGTAAGTGAGGTGGATGAGCCTGGCAGAGGCATTCAGAATGGATTGTAAGGGGGAGAGGCAGGAGAGAGGGAGGCCAACTAGAAGATTATTAAAGTTGGAAAATTTCAAGGGCATGGATGAGTTGCTTTGTGATGTCAGCAGTACGAAATGGCTATATTCTGGAAATATTATGTAATTGGTAGCGGCAGGAAGAGGAAAGAGACTGTATGCGGGGGGTGAAGGAAAGGGCAGGGTCAAGTGTAACTCCGACAGCGAACCTGGCTTGATGGGGAGATGGTGATACCATCGAGCATGATAGGGAAGTCAGGAGGTGAGAAGGCATTAGAGGGAGGAATTAGTAGGAGCTCAGTTTTCGACATGTTAATCTTTAGGTGGTGAGAGACCATCCAGGAGGAGATGCCAGATATACAGTTGCTGACTTTGGAAAGGACAGGAGAAGAGAGAGAGATCAGGGTTGGAGAGGTAGATCTGAGTATCATTAGCGTAGAGGTGGTAAATAAAGCCAAAGCTGTTAATGATTTTGCCCAGGGAGGAGGTGTAGAGAAGAGCAGATAACCTAGGACAGAGCCTTGAGGTACACCAACTGATAACGGCAATGAAGAGTTCCCAGCAAATGACACAGAGAAGGACCTGTTGGACAGATAGGAGTCAATC
>RXON01000705.1:0-19387 GCA_009667805.1 Leptobrachium leishanense
CAGCTAGATGGTCATATTCGACATCATTTGAAAGGCCTGATTATGGCCTTTCAAATGATACCAAACATGACCAGGTTTTGTTTTAATTTAAAAAAAAAAAAAAAATTATAAACAAATTAAATAAAATAAAAACATGTTTTTTTTTTTAAGTTTTTTTGTCTGGGGGGGTTTAATTAAATAGGACCTAGGCTGTCACCTAAAAATAATAAGCACAAAATGGTCAGAATGAGCGCAGCGCACATAGGTGAACTGTCTCAGCAGTGAAGGGGTTAAAAAGCAAAAGCATGTAAAAATTTCTAGTCTCGGGACAAAATTTTGAACCTATTTAGCCGTGGTCTTTTTGGGTGGTTGTAGATTTTGGGGATTAAATTACGAAAAAGTGTGTTTTTACCATTTTTTTCCTCATATTTCATATTTTTTTTATAGTAAATTATTCGATATGATGGAAATAATGGTATTTCTAGAAAGTCCATTTAATGGCGGGAAAAAGGGTGTATAATATGTGTGGGTCGAATAAACGAGTAAGAGGAAAATTTGACCTAAACACTAACAGCGCAGAAACGTAAAAACAGCAGCGGTCACTAAAAGACGGATTTGTGTAAAACCGCCCGGTCACTAAGGGGTTAAAACAGGACTTACCCACCATTCAAATAAGTCATTTTTGTATAGCTGTCTAGTGACAATCATAGTGATGATGATCTTTTGCCAGTAGCTGCAAAATGAATTCTATAGTGATTTTGTGTTAGGGATCAGTTATACTGTTTATATGGGATAAATAACTTACAGGTGTCAAAATTAATGGTAGAGCTGAGTGAGTATAAGCATAGATAATATTGTGTCAGTTTCTATCTAGGTTGTTTGTAGTGCACACATTTTGTTATTGGTGTATATACGTATTTTTTATTAATAGTTACTTTTTTAGTTTGTTTGAAGATGCATATAAGCACCAGCAGAAAGTCATAATGTAAAAAATGTAAGCTTCAAAAATATAAATTAAAAAGTTTTAAACACAAATGGGAAAAGAATCCTAGTTTTTGTTCTGATATGTAAATTACGAGGTGCAACGTACGGTGAAAATCACCTTTCAGTGCTACTAGGTGACAAATTTGTTTCTCTTTGAAAATCCCCTAAAGTAACACTTTATTTATGGCTTTGTTGCTGGCTTGACAAATCCTTCTTCGATTTTTGGCACATTTTAGCAAGTTGTGAACTTGTTTGAGTCTATCTTTAATTTTGGTTTTATTAATTTGCATATTTTTTAATCTATTTTATTTTAAGGATTTTTTTATTGTTATTATTATTATTGCTAATTTTCGTTAAATTTAAACATTTAGCTATTGTTATGTTTGATGTTGATATATTTTCATTTCTTGTTTTTTTAATTAATTGTCTTATCTTTTTTAAAAGTTTTTTTATTAACAGGGTTATTCAGAGAGGGGTGAAAAGCAGGAGAATGACTGGAGAATGAAAAATTCTAGGTCAAAATAGCCGAAGTGAGATGAAAGGGAGAATTTTTCTGGTTTGGCTATTTTGACCTAGAATTTTTCATTCTCCAGTCATTCTCCTGCTTTTCACACTCTCTGAATAACCCTGTAAGTGCCTGCTTATTTTTTTCTTATTCTTTATTTGTATTAGTTATATTTTGTGTTGTAATTTAATTAATGTTTTAAATTTTTAATGTTATCTTTTAACTCCTTTATTAAAGACCCCTAACGGTACATACTCGCCACCCAGGACATACTTGAAAATGAGAGAAATCTCAATCTATCCTTCCTGGTAAAATCCTTTCTAAAAAAAAAAAGATGACCTCACATGTTCCCATTGTATGTGCAGTATGCCCCCCCCCCCGCCCACACACAATTATTGCTTACCCGCAGCTTTGGGGCAAAATGCATCCGATACAGCCTTTCTCCTGTGGTGGTCTTGCTTCCTGGCACTCTTCAGAAACAAAGGCCAGCCAGAACTACTGGCGAAATGCCCTTAGAGAACAGGTGGTGGAGGTCCTTTGGACCCCTCAGTCTCCTGATCCATAAGTGCTACAGCCAACAATCTGGGGCTACTGCCACAGCAGGCTGACATCTTGCTGTTATTTCTCGATCTCGTATGTCTGAACACTACTTGTCCCTCTAAGAAGTTGGGTGACGTCCCCTGGGGGTCGCATAACTAGTTACATGGAGGAGTCTTGTTCATTATCGAAATTAACCGTACGAATTGTTCCAACAACTAAGAACGACCATGCACCACCACCCACAGAATCGAGAAAGAGCTATCAATTTGTTAATCCTTTCCGTGTCCGGGCCAGGTGAGGTTTCCTGTGTTTAGTCAAATTAAGTCACAGGCTCTCCTCCTGGTGGTGCCCTTCCATCAATTCCGTTAAGTTTCAGCTTTGCAACCATACATCCCCCGGAACCCAAAGACTTTGGAAAATACAGGTACCACCTTGGACTGGGATCCGTCAGGGATGCTCAATAAACAGGAGATATATAACCACAGAGGTCTGAATCCTAAAAATGTGGAAACATAACTTTCTACGCTACAAATGATTGAAATCCAAATGGGGGGCGTGGCCGGCAGCCGAAGGGAGTGGACGTGTTCCTGAGGAGCTCCGCACGTCTGCTGCCTTTAGGGCCCACTAACGGACTTTTAGGCAGTGCATAAGTGATATTTGGACTCTGGCTAGCTGGCCACCGGAACCGCGCTGTCCGGAGGCCATTTCTGTCACCCCCTCCGGACTCGAGATGACCTTTATGGCCGCGGGTATGTGGATGCCACGAGGCGCTGGCGGCCATATTGCGGCCTTCGACCCAGCTCTTGCGGTCTATGTTCCCAGCTGTTCTGCCGCCTTAGTCCGACCTAATGCTGTTCTGGAGGCTGGGGAGACGGAGGGCCCTCGTCTCTCAGCCACCCGAGATGAGAGCCTGAAGGGAGAGATGGATAGGCTGGCGGCCAGATGGTGGGATGGACACCCACCCCCTGTGAGGAGTTCAGACGCCTTCCTTACAGGCCTGGAGGCCTGTTTGCAGCTGATGGATGGGGAGGACAAAGATGCCCCGCTCACCAGGGGAGATTGGCGGCGGATGCTGTCTGTCCTGCGGGGCTGTCAGAAGGAGGAGGTCCCGGGAGAGAGTGCGGCTGCTGGGCGCCTGGTCTGGGCCTGCTCCACGGCTGTGATAGAGGACCACGACACGGGTGATGTCCTGGCCAGGGTGCTGGCTCTGGGGCTCTCCGTGCCTGGGGATGACACCGGGGCCACGAGTGACCGACGCTGGGCCTATATGTTTGGGCCTTGCTGCGACGATGGTGGAGCTGAAGGCCGCAGTTTATTTCCTGAGACCTGTATTGAGGGCACTGCTTGGGATTCTGGGACACAGCTCCATTGAAAGGATCGGTGCGGCAGATGCGAAGATCCGGTTGCTGACTGCTTGGGTCGACAGGAGCGGCAGGAGCCATCCTGAAGATGTTCTATTCTACGCTTATGCCCTGGATACCGGCTGAGGAGACCTTCCCCGCAGGCCCGCGGATTCCTCTTGGTGTTTTGACCCTGGCCTGAAGAGTTATTCCTCCTCCCTCGGTTACCCTCTGATATCCCTATTTCCCTTCTGCTGAGTACCTCTACTTTTTGGAGTTTGCCACCACATGGCGTAATTTTTGCTTTTGACTGCTGTATTTTATATCTCTCCTTTCGCACGCTGAGACTTTTCATGTTTTATTTTTTTACTTTTTCTGCGGAGAACCCCCAATTGGGGATGTTTCTATGTGATTGTGGCAGACCTGTGCCTTTTGTGAAACACCCATTCCCCCCCATAGACTTTATTTGCTGTCTCCCCCTCCTTCGCTGAGACTTTGTATTTTATTTTATTTTTCTAGACGCTTTTGGCCGCCTTTTCTTATATTTTTGTTGTTAACCCTAGATGAGACCCCCCTCTTGGGGGATGTTTATTGTGGTCCCTAGCTGTCCCCCCCTTCTATGACCCCATTTCACGCCCTTTTCTCCCCCCTTTTCCCATGTTTTTTTTTATTTATTATTTTATTTTTCACCACACCACCTCGTGCTGCAGACCCTCTTCCTCCCCTCCCCTTTTTTGGCGTTGGGGCAACTTGGGGTGTGCCACTGTGGCGGCCACCATGGCTCTGTCTGCCGCATTTGGCCCTCACGTACCCCGGCCTTTGTGACCTGCACATGCCAATGGCCTCCTACGGTACCTCGGAACTTCGGGAGCGTGCCAGGACAGTCACACATTTGGCCTTTGCCACCTTTTCCATTCCCCCCTTTTTTTTTTTTTTGGGTCCTGGAGCACTTCTTGATGTGTGTGTCCACCTCCCCCCAACTTACTCTTCAGTGATGTTTACTGTTTGACCCTGCGAGAACATTTATTGTTTACTTTTATGATTCACTGCTGACTCTCTTCAAAATTATACTTTTTTTTTTTTTTCTTTATGCTGTGCTATTGCAGATGACCATGAGCGGCCCTGCGAGGCCCTCACTCTACGTTTATCTCTATGATGACATATTTCAAAATAAAAAATTTTGAATACAAAAAAAAAAAGGAAATCCAAATAGAAATTTACATGTTTTTGCTACAGCATTCTGACATGACGTATATACACTGCAATGACATATTTTAAAATTGGATGAGTCCGCTGAGAAAAAGGATAAGTAATTTGCATGCAATGAAACATGATTTCAAATTGCGTTAAGACCACAAAATATGAAAATGAGCTCAGCAGATGGGGGTGATATGGCTCAAGTGTCAAAGAGTTAAATACATTATACATATATTAGAGTTGTGGTGGAGGGCAAAAAAATGAGATAAAAAGCCTCCACATTGCAATTGATAAGGTTTATTATAGCAGAAGCCATTTGCACATCACAGCAATTCAAAGAACTGCATCACTGAGCTCCTGTGCTACATTCCCCATATGCAGCACAGAACTCTGGGTAAGACATGTAAATGACATCTGTCTCACTTTTTTGCATCTGTTTTCACACAGAACCCTTCAATCAATGCCACGTCATACTAGATGGTTTTTTTTTCTAGAAGAGATCAGGTTATGCAACTGGTCAAAGCTGTTTTGGGTAGGCTTGTGCACCGATTTTTTTTTCGGTTCGATTCGGTTCGATTTGTTCGGATGTTTAAAATTTTCGATTCGGCTCGTTTCGACCGATTTCTGTTTTTTTTTTTATTAAATAAAGATCCTTTTTTTCTTATGAATAATTGAATATACATTTCCCAACTTTATTTAATCATATTAAAATGGTATGAAAGCCAAGGAACAAAATAAATGAACAAAACGATTTAAAAAACGCTAAACTGACCCGAATGCCACAAGAAACAAGTGATGCGCATTTACAAATGCAAAATTTACAGAATCAGCGATATAACCGATAATAGTTAAATATACGATGTCCAGAATTACCGAAATGGAACCGAAATCACGAATGGAACGAAATCATGAATAGAGCAAAAATAAATTTCGATTTGACACATTTCAAGTCCATTCGAAAAATCTGAAAATTTTTTGTTTCGGCTCGGAAAACTTTTCGGATCTGTCGGTTTTCGGGTCCGACCCGATTCGGAAATTCGGTCGAATCCGAAGACACGAATCGGGAAATTTCGTGAAAATTCCGAAATTCCGAAACCCGAAACGCACATCCCTAGTTTTGGGTATATTGGACCCTCTTCAGCAGGAGCTAGGCATGACCAGTTGCAGTTTGATGCTTGGCCTGTAGGGTTAATCAGTACCTATTTGAGTTGCGGTGGACAAATAACAAAAAATGTAAAGACAGACATGGATATAAAAGTAATAAATTACACTGAACCAACAGTATCTTCATTTAAGAGATGAAAGGTTTTGCCGTGAGAAGAGACCTCTTCACAGAAGAAACCAACTTTACAGTCACCAAATGGCAGCTGACTTGCCAAATCAGAATTAGCAGAGTATCTTTTCAACCAAGTCCAAGTTCCATAAATTTCTAAACTGCAACAGTTGCAAATTTCAATTCCGGCTGATTGAATGGACCCTCAAACATTTATCCAACCGTGAAACCCTTCATGTAACCCATCTCACTACCTCAAACTGCTAATGTTTTTTTACTCATTGTGAATATGTCACGTTTCCCACAGATGTTTCTAAGACACAATCAATCAGCTGTCACAGAATTTATCTCTTGGGGTTCCAAGTCATGAAGGGCTCCAGAATTATTCTCTTCTTAATCTTTTTTGTGATCTTCATATCAGGCATCGCTGGAAACCTTCTAATAATAGTGGGGGTCTCAGCCACTCGTCACCTTCATTCTCCGATGTATTTCTTCCTCAGTCATTTGTCATTTTGTGACATTATGCTCAGCTCGACTGTTGTTCCAAATTTATTATGGGTCACCTTACACAATGGCCACAATTGAACAGTGACTCAGTGTATTACTCAGTTTTCTTTCTTATGGATTCAACTGCTGCAGAGTGTCTTCTTCTCACCGCGATGTCCTATGACAGATATGTGGCCGTCTGTAAGCCCCTGCATTATCAAACTATGAGTTTCACATTTTGTCTCGTGCTAGTGGTGTTTTCTTGGATGTCGGGTTTAGTTATATCACAGGTCATTATAGGTTTCTAAGTATATAAGATTTCTGTTATTCATCTATTATTGACCACTTCTTCTGTGATCTTGCTCATATTATTCAGCTTTCATGTTCAGACTGTAGTTTAAATAGTAGCTACTCCAGAAACTGTCACAGAATCTGTGTTTATCATTTCCACATATGTTTGTATCTTTCTCACTATACATAGAATATCGTCCACCACTGGAAAACAGAAAGTCTTCTCCACGTGCAGCTCCCACCTTGTTGTTGTCTGCATGTATTATGGGACTCTTATTGTTATATATGTGTTTTCATCTGGAGAACATTCATTCAATATTATAAAGATTGCATCCCTTGTGTACACAGTTTGAATGCTATAATATATACAGGGTTATTCAAAGAGAGGTGAAAACCAGGAGAAAGACTGGAGAATGGAAAATTCGAGGTCAAACTATCCAAACCAGAAAATTCTTCCTTTCATCTCACTTTCCAAATCGGCTATTTTGACCTAGAACTTTCCATTCTCCAGTCATTCTCCTGATTTTCACCGCTCTCTGAATAACCCTGATAGTCTGAGAAACAAAGAAATCAAGAACATATTAAAAAAATAAAAGCTCTAACATTTTAATACAGCTCTTTGTATGTGTATTTATCAGATTAACCCCTTCGCGGCTGAGCTCATTTTTACCGCTTTTGCTCATCATGTTTAAACGTGATTTGAAGCCACGTTTTATTATACGACTGTGACGGAACCGTTCTCTTCCGCCTGTCCTGACTCTCCAGACACCCCTTCGTTGCGGTCAGCCCGGCTACTGGGAGCGCTGTCCTCAGTGCCTCGAGCAGCTTGACCCGCCTGCTTCTGTTTCTCTGCCCTGGAGCTGTCAGGAATTTCCAGAAGGCCGTTCTGTGCCTTCTGAGGTTGAGTGTGTAGTGTAGCGTAGTTTGAAGGAGACACCAAACGCGGCTGTATGTTCCAACAGGATTCTCTCTCTCTGACTGAGCTTTAATGAACAAAAACGCCACTACTTATGCTGAGATCCAACAGCCACAATTTGCATAAATGACACACATCGTCATGAAGCTCATCGATGAAGCTCATCGTCGTACTAAAATGCTAATTACATTTTGTCAGGTAGATATTTACAATAAACATTCTTTAGCCTTTAGCTCACACAACATTTACATAATCTATTGTTCTAACACATCAGATTAAAAGACAAACACTATCCCAGATTTCTTGAATCAAACATGCAGCCAGATAAGGGAAAAAGCCCTGTTGCATAAATTACACAGCAGTAAAGCTTGTTTACTGGCTACACAAAAACACTTTTACCTACAGGAATATAAGTATTTAAAACTAAAGCTATGCCATTTTACACTAAACTAATCAGAGGATCTAAGGGTAAGTAGTCAATGTAATAGAGCAGCAGGAAATGCTAGCAGAATGCTTGGTTGTGTAGGGAGAGGTATTAGCAGTAGGAAAAGGGAAGTGCTCATGCCACTGTACAGAGCACTGGTGAGACCTCACTTGGAGTACTGTGTGCAGTACTGGAGACCGTATCTCCAGAAGGATATAGACATCTTAGAGAGAGTTCAGAGAAGGGCTACTAAAATGGTGTACGGCTTGAAGGAGAAAAGTTACCAGGAAAGGCTTAATGATCTTAACATGTACAGCTTGGAAAAAAGACGAGACAGAGGAGATATGATAGAAACATTTAAATACGTAAAGGGAATCCACAAGGTAGAGGAAGGGAGTATATTTAAAAGGAAACAAAATAGCAAAACAAGAGGACATAGTCTTAGATTAGAGGGGCAAAGGTTTAAAAGTAACATCAGGAAGCATTATTTTACTGAGAGGGTGGTGGATACATGGATCAGTCTTCCAGTAGAAGTGGTAGAGGCCAAAACAGTAATTGAATTTAAGCAAGCATGGGATAGGCATAAGGCTATCCTAAACAATAGATAAATCCAGGTAAAGTATCCATGTAATTGGGCAGACTAGATGGGCCGAAAAGGTTCTTATCTGCTGACATTTTTCTATGTTTCTATGTTTCTAATTTAAACTAAAACCAAACACTGTAAATATATTTAAAATCACACAATATAAATGAACATAAAGTCTCTTGGGGTTTGAAGCGTGGAGCGCCACGTCAGCTCCATGACAACGACCCAGACCTATTATATAGCGTTCTTTCTGGCAGACTCAGCAGATTCATAATATATCATTATTACAAGTATACGTCATGTCCTGCCTGTATATTATAAGAAAAAATGCAATAAAATTAGAATTTTTAATCATCTACAGCGTGTAAAGTGTTTTTTTTCACATTTTAACTCCTGAGCCTTTGCGGTTATATTTTCTATGGGTGCGCTTGTTAAAAAAAATTGAAATGGGGGCTCGTTACATTTTTTGGGGGGAATTAAATGCTTTTTAGAAAACGCACCCCCATAGAAAAAATCATTAGTGCAGCATCATTGTTCACATTATAATTGAAATGGGAATAATATTGCTGCATTAATAAAAACAACACACAAAAAAAAGTTTTTTATTTATTTATTTAAATTTTTTTTATTATTTTTATTTTTATTAATTTTCTATTCCATTTAACATGATGGGGGTTCCCCGGCTAACTGACGTAATCACGCCATGCGCGATGACGTCAGGTACCGAGGAGGAATCCGGAGGTGGAGCCGCCATCCAAGATTCCATGGAGGCTTCCACTGCGGGGTCCCAAGACTGGCAAGATCTTGCCTCTCACATGATCCTGCAGGTCGGCAAAGTGATTGTGGAGGGAGACTGGGGACTTTTTCCCCTCAGTCTCACTGCGCTCCCAGCGGCCAGAAGCGGTGAATCAGGTGGCCATTCTTGCTGCCGAATAAGAGGTGAGTATTTGTTTTTTTTGGGGCAGCAAAGTACAGAGGTGAGTATTTGGTTTTTTTAGGGGAGCAAAGTACAGAATGCTGGCGATAAAAAGCGCTAATACCGATTTGCTTACACTTTTTTTTAACCCATTAACAATCGGAAGGTGATACAAGCGTAACGCTATCATCTCAATTAACCTAGCGCTAGCGCACATTTTGTGAGCGCTAGTGCCAGCGTTATTGAGGTGATAGTGCCCCTAGTGTGCCAATCACATGCTTGCCCATTGGCAAAATCTACAGTAAGTGTTGTGTATGCACCATAACTTGCTCGAGCTTCTATAATGTGAACAAGAATGTAATGCCATGGAGTAAGAGTCCAGGGTAGCAGAGGTTTGCTTACGACGTGACTTCTTTACATATCGTTCAACTTGAGCGGTCGTGAACCGGATGGACTTGCTTTAGATTTTTTTAATTGTTTAATTGAATTTTAATTGATTTTTAATGGTTTATTGATGAGCCCATAGGGATATATAAGGGGGAGCGCTGGATGGATTATTCCATGCTCCTGATGAGGTCTGGATAGACAAAACGCGCCGAGCAGTACCATCCAGTGACCTGACAGGCCGTGGAGTTGGTGATGTTGATATGTTTAACTTGTTTTTAACATTGCAAGCACAATAAAAGTTGCTATTTTCAATATAATTGGCAATCTACACTATTGTATTCAATCTTTCCTTTTAAGGCGCTTCATCTATCGGTGATCCAAAAAAAGAACCTAAGATGAGCCTTCTATCAATTAGCAGTTTTGAGTGGCCAATTAGCGCTAAGTGTGTGAATTGCTTAAGGGGTATAACCCTAGGTATTTTATCTATATTTTATATCATCCTAGAAACGCAGGGGGTCTTGGATTCTTATCATATTATTACGCTGCACAATTAGCGCAAGTGGTGGCATGGCATTCCAGATGAGGGACTTGACGGTGGGTGGATTTAGAGGCAGCATTGTTGTTCCCAACACAACCATCTTTTAATATGTGGCTCCCAAAAATAAAACGATAAGCATCAACAAATATTCTATGCAAACATGGGATAAATTGGCAATTGGATGTAAGCTGGCAAAGTTTCCCTCTCCACTACTTCCACTGTATTTTAACCCTGATTTCCCTCTGGGATTAGACCCTCAGATTTTTCAGCGATATATAAGGGGGGGATATAGGATTTAGGACCTTTTGGGGGGTATATAGGATTTAGGACCTTTTTGTGTGGGTTGGATGACTTGTGAGATTTTGAAGGATAAATGCTCCCTGTGTACTAGAGGCTTTTTTAGATACTTCCAATTATGTAGTTATGTAGAGATGCCTGATATTTTGAGAGCCGCTACCTCTACATTGACAATTTTTGAGAAATTATGTCAAAAGGGTGTTTACCCTGCGGGTTTTATCTTGTAAATCTATTCTCATATTACAGCCTGGCTGGATTGGAAATCTATGTCCTATGTACAGGCATGGGAAAAATATTTGAGTAAGGAATTGAAGCCTGAGGACTGGGGGATATTTGGGAGGCTACAAGAAAGATCTTGCCCTGTATTCAATATCAAGAACAGTCGGTTAAAATGTTATTTCATTGGTATTCCCCTCCGGTTAAGCTCTCCCCTATGATATTATCAACGATAGACGTATGTTGGCGAGGATGTGGGATACGGGGAGATTTCATACATATGTGGTGGACGTGCCCTAGGATAAAAATATTCTGGACCGCAGTACATAGGGCGTATGAGAAGGTTTTTTTGCTGGCATTTACGTGCGATCCTTGGGCTTATTTGCTTGCTAAACCCCTGGATGTTTTTTCCCCTTATGAATATAAACTATTTATGAAATTGGCATTAACAGCAAGACTGGTGCTGACTCAGAAATGGAAGTTCCCTATTGTACCGGGTTGGTCTATAGTTTTGGCCCGTATATGAGAAATATGAGTATTAGATGATATGGGTCCCGGTGGTACCTGTCGGGTATATTACAGAAAGGAAAAATTAAAATGGATGCCTGTAGCCATTTCGTTTTTAAAGACAGTTTTTTTTCTTTCTATTTTCTCTAGGTTTAGAAATGAACGAGATTTTTTTTTTACAGAGTTCATTCCTGGGTGAAGTCTTTTATATTTTTTTTAAGAAGTGCCAGACATGAAGGAACCTAGAATGTTTTTGTGTGATAATGCTAGAGTTAAGTGCTAAGACGGGTCATAATTAAATTTATTAGTCTGTCTTAAGTTTTTAAAACAAAAGATATTTTGTCTTTTGGGTATAGGAATAAGAGTTAATATCTCTGTAATATAGATTTATATTCACAAAATATATGTTTATAATCAAGGTATATTTTATTATATTTACAGTAGGAAATATATACTCCAATAAATATTGTAGAAAGTATATAATTGGTAAATAATAAAAATTACTAAAGAATAGATTCTGTTGAGTTAACCAGAAAAGAATTCAGCTGATAGTAAGTAATTTTAAAAAGGGAGTAGGGATATAAATTAGGTATGACAGATAGAGACACAGTGTCTAGTGATTGAGAGAGAGGTTCTTTGTTACGTCAGATTGAACTTTGAACCGAGATAAGAATATTAAAAAGAAATGGTGGAATTAATTAAGAAGTGCAATACTGCCCTCTAGAGGATAGTAAATATTAGATTTGATGTATTAATAATATTGCTAGTGACATCAAATTGACTATAATAAGCGGCAATGTTAGTGCAAATCAGTCGGAGATTCCAGCATTCAGAGACTCACACTGCAATGCATTACACATGACCCTCTGAGTCCAAGATTCCAACACTCAGACTCACACCACGATGCAGGCAGATCCCAAGACATGAGGCAATCAAGATTCTCACCAAATCTCTGACTCTCACCAAATCTCTAACTCACATGCATTGATTATCTGATATCGATAATCTTCACATATTCCAAAACAAAGCATCACATAGAAAATTCCAAGACTTATTAAAATCCAGATTGGACAGGTAATGTAAGAAATTAAGGAATTAATGTAATTGAATATATCTGTAGATATTCTTGCAACGTAGACTGAGACTTCTCAGATACTGGCTAACTCGAAAAAATTCTAAGTATTTCTATTCTGCAGATAGAAATATGAAGAAGTGGACATAAGGATTTATTCCTAAAAAGAAATGTTGTAAGATTGATACCAATATATATATTGAATTTGGAAATTACTGTGAATAAAATTCATAAGCAAGGAATTATATAACTACAAAATAAAAATCAAAAGATTAGAAGTTTAATTCTCGAGATTAGGGGAGGATTCACTAAATAAGCTTTTAAATACTTATCATTAAATTAGCTCATCTTTTGTTGATCCATGTAGCATAGATATATATATATATATCTATAAGAGCTGGCTGGTTAAACATTGTTTGCTGGGAAATGCATGTTGTATTAACCCTTTCGCTGCTGAGGCTTTTCCCGCCTCTGTGCTGAGGTCATTTTTACCGTTTTTGCTCATCATGTTTAAACGTTTTTTAAGGCTTATTTTAGTATATGACCCAGACATATTATAATATCGTTCTTTCCATCAGACTCGGCAGATTCATAATATGTCATTATTATATGTATACGTCATGACCTGCCTGTATATTATAACAAAAATGCAATAAAATATGAATTTTCAATAATTTACAACGTGTAAAGTGGGTTTTTTTCACATTTTAACATGCGAGCAATTGCGGTTATATTTTGTATGGGGTGCGCTTTGTAAAAAATTAGAGATGGGGTCTCGGTACATTTTTTTTTGGGGAAAATTACACGATTTTTAACAAACGCACCGCATACAAAAATCGTTAGTGCAGCATCATTGTTCACATTATAATTGAAATGGGAACAATATTGCTGCAATAACAAAACAAAAAAAAGAAAAAAAACTTGTTTATTTTTTTTTAGAATTTTTTTAAAATATTTTTTTATTTTTATTTTTAAATTTTAATTTTTTTTTACAAACTTTTTTCATACTCATTGTTTGGTATTTTGGAATGGCCATGCTCTGGCCGATCCAACAATACCAAACATTAACCCCTAACTGCCACGGGTCGGGAGATAGAGGGTTCATTGGAACCCCCTATCTCCACCATTGGTGGCAGTTAGGGGTTAACTCCAGGACTGGCGTCATCGTGCTATGCATCCAAGATGTCGGCCAGCTCCGGCAAAGGATCACGAACCGGTGCTTTTCAGCGCCGATTCGTGATCCGGCCCCCATGGGGTTAATGGCAGGTACCATTTGGAAGGGCAGGCTGTGCACTTCCAAACGGTGCCTGGGTTAACCCCTGCAACGCCGCCGATCGGGAGGGAGAGAGGTCTGAAGGACCTCCCCCCCTCCCTTTCAGGCGCCTCCTCCGCACATGCGGGGGGGACCTGAATTAGGTGTCATCGCGCCCCCGTGATGACACCTAATTACTCCGGTGGCGGTTCCGGATGCTGGGCTGACATCGAGGATGTCAGCCCGCACCGGGGGGGCCAGCGATCGGCCGGACCCGGCCGAACGCTGACCCTAAAGAGAGGATGCGCTCAGCGCGTCCACCGCATGGAACATGACATGTGGTTGGACGCGCTGAGCGCATCCTTAGCAGTGAAGGGGTTAAGCAGAAATGTTTATTAACCATTTGTGTATTAGTTACTAACTGATAAGGTAAATGATATTAATCATAGGCTTGTGCACCGATTTTTTTTTCGGTTCGATTCGGTTCGATTTTTCGGATTTTTAAACTTTTCGATTCGCCCGTTTCGACCGATTTCGGTTTCGATTCGATTCGGTTCGGCACGTTTTTCGGGTACATTTTTTTTCGGAATTTCGACCATTTTTCGTATTTTTCGTGTCACTGTGCTCGTTTTTTGTATCGACTTTTCGTAATTTCGGAAATTTCGTTTTTCGGAATTGTACATTTTTCGGAATATCGACCATTTTTCGTATTTTTCGTGTCATTTTGCCCGTTTTTTGTATCGACTTTTCGTTTTTTCGAAAAATTTTTTTTTTTTCAGAAATTTTCGTTTTTACAAAATTTTCGTTTTTCAGAAATTTTCGTTTTTACAAAATTTTCGTTTTTCAGAAAATTTTTGTTTTTCGGAAAATTTTCGTTTTTCGGAAAATCTGTTCTCGTTTGACACATTTCAAGTCCATTCGAAAAATCCGAAAATTTTCGTTTCGGCTCGGAAAACATTTCGGATCTGAAATGTTCGGATCTAAAATTTTTCGGAAATTCGGCCGCATCCGAAAACACGAATCGGGAAATTTCGTGAAAATTCCGAAACCCGAAACGCACATCCCTAATTAATCATATATGCAGTTACTAACCGGAGATACATATATTGTGAAGCTAGTTTTTATATGCTGATGGATTGTGGTTTATAAATTTTTGTTTATGATATGAGATTTGAAACATTTTTGTATACGTAATAAATATATATATATTTTATCCGATTATTGATTATTGTATTTGTGAAAGCAAAACACAGACAATTAAAAGAATTAGGAGAATTTCTAAGAAATATAGACGATTGATATTTGTGTCTCGTATAGGTTTCTTATGAAATAATAATCCCTGACATATTGGAGGCTTGGCTGATAAATCCAATATATAACGTGTTGTATTCACGTGCAGAGATTATATCCGACAAATTGGAGGCACTGTACCGAGATTGTAGTTTTTGTTTGGAATATAATTGTCAGTATTGTCTGATTAGACAGTGATAAAATACATATATATATATATTGACTCCTTGTTGTATTTTGACTTGTGGTTTTACGGTTGTCTACTAAACAGTGTAAAAATGTCAGAGTCAGAATCTGAGACTCAGGAAGATGTGGAAGTACATGCAGATCAAATAGTATTGATAGATGTTACGTCTTATCTAAAGGACACGTTACACGTCACAGACGATTTATTTGATTGGATAAAAGAAATAAAATCAAATGTTTCTAATTATGTTGATTTAATCTGGTCAGATCACTCAAATTTTCTTGAATGTTTGCGAAAGATAAGTGCAGCCACAAATGAAAAAGACAGAGAGATTTTTGTTTTAAAAATTGTGCCTGAATGCATATATTTGATCGCAGAAATGAACAAGAGATTGAATGATGACAAAGAAACCAGAGACAGTTTAGAAAATAAAAATTGTGACTTGCATGATACGTAAATAAATTAAAAGATGAGTCAGAACGAATGATAATGGAGTTCAAAGTGTGTGCAAGAGAAAAAGATCAATTGCAAGATGAGATTGCTCAATTATCCAAATTAAATAAGGAGCTGAATGCAAAATTGGCGAGAATGAAACGCGAACATGAGAAATTCGCTGATGAGCTACGTCAGGTTGAAACTGATGTTCGAAGGGTTAAAAATCCTTCGTTAGAGAAGTTCCCTTTGAAAGCTTTGAGTCATTATTATTATTATTATTCTTTATTTATAAAGCGCCAGCATATTCGTCATAACTCATCACTGATTAGGCCTGACAGCTCTATTTATCTGAAGAGCGAGAGTGAGCAGAGCGAAAGCGAAAGTGAAACTAAATCTCATGATGAAAAAAAGAGCGAAGCCTCTTACACAGGAGTATTTCAAATCACATCACTCTAGCCAGCCACAGCCTATTAAGAAATCTCATAAAGTTCAGGATTTAACGAAAATCGTTCATTTCTTAAAAACTCAGTAGGTATCTTTGACCTTAAGGGATCGCCAAAAATAATAAATCATTTAAATATGTTTGAAGAAGCTTTGGCAATATTAGGAATTAATTCAGATGCTCAGAAAATTGAGTTGATCCCATGGGTCTTTGAAGGCAAACATAGGTATTTTTTTCAGTCTTTGAAAGAATCTGGTATACGTAACTGGAGTAAAATAGTCTCCAAGGTCAAATCTGAATTTGGGCCTCGCCGTACCAGTCTAGCTGCGAAAAGAGCAATTTTAACTCTAAAATGCAGACCTAATCAAAGCCCCCGTGAATTTCTTTCAGTCCTTAAAAATGCATACAGCTTGGCTGAAAGAAACCCAGATTTTGAAAACCCTGAATTTATCCAATTATTTTATGATTCATTGCCAAATAAAATAAAGGTTATTTTGGCAAGAGATTATGACCCGAGAAATTGTTTGGATTGGGTACTAAAAGAAAGTATGACCCTATTTACTGTATTTGAATATAGTGAAGAAACTCAGGGAAAAGAGTGAAAAACTCACCTAAGGAAATAACGGAAGCTCACGTTTAAAAAGGGTGATATTAAATTTGAGTCCCACAAAAAGAGTTATGCGGAAATATTGCGTGACTCCATACCTCAAAGGGAAAAATCCAAGCCAGATCAGGAAAGAGGGTTTGCCAGAGAAAATTCAGGAAGTAACTTTCAATCTAGAAAGCTATGGGTACCTAGAAGTCAGTGGGTTAAATCAAGGGAAAAGGTACCTAGACAGGAAGCAACCAGAGGTAAGACTGAATCTGAGGAGTCTGATAATGCGCAAGCTTCGTCCCCAAGGACGAATAGAAAGCGGAGATATAATGTACGCCAGCGTATTGGTCAAATGCAGGAAAATTTCCGTGTGCTGACAGAAAAACTGGATCAGATCACTCAGTTAATGACTGGAAATAACCCTGGTCAGGTTGTAAGCAATGCAATACCTGCAGCCCCACCCAACCAGTGACTAGATGATGTTTCTGATGAAGTAACCAGTATCCATGACAATTTACCAGAAAGTGATGATGAATTGATTAATACAAAAAATTTTCGTTTTTCAGAAATTTTCGTTTTTACAAAATTTTCGTTTTTCAGAAAATTTTCGTTTTTCGGAAAATTTTCGTTTTTCGGAAAATCTGTTCTCCTCGTTTGACACATTTCAAGTCCATTCGAAAAATCCGAAAATTTTCGTTTCGGCTCGGAAAACATTTCGGATCTGAAATTTTCGGATCTAAAATTTTTCGGAAATTCGGCCGCATCCGAAAACACGAATCGGGAAATTTCGTGAAAATTCCGAAATTCCGAAACCCGAAACGCACATCCCTAATTAATCATATATGCAGTTACTAACCGGAGATACATATATTGTGAAGCTAGTTTTTATATGCTGATGGATTGTGGTTTATAAATTTTTGTTTATGATATGAGATTTGAAACATTTTTGTATACGTAATAAATATATATATATTTTATCCGATTATTGATTATTGTATTTGTGAAAGCAAAACACAGACAATTAAAAGAATTTAGGAGAATTTCTAAGAAATATAGACGATTGATATTTGTGTCTCGTATAGGTTTCTTATGAAATAATAATCCCTGACATATTGGAGGCTTGGCTGATAAATCCAATATATAACGTGTTGTATTCACGTGCAGAGATTATATCCGACAAATTGGAGGCACTGTACCGAGATTGTAGTTTTTGTTTGGAATATAATTGTCAGTATTGTCTGATTAGACAGTGATAAAATACATATATATATATATTGACTCCTTGTTGTATTTTGACTTGTGGTTTTACGGTTGTCTACTAAACAGTGTAAAAATGTCAGAGTCAGAATCTGAGACTCAGGAAGATGTGGAAGTACATGCAGATCAAATAGTATTGATAGATGTTACGTCTTATCTAAAGGACACGTTACACGTCACAGACGATTTATTTGATTGGATAAAAGAAATAAAATCAAATGTTTCTAATTATGTTGATTTAATCTGGTCAGATCACTCAAATTTTCTTGAATGTTTGCGAAAGATAAGTGCAGCCACAAATGAAAAAGACAGAGAGATTTTTGTTTTAAAAATTGTGCCTGAATGCATATATTTGATCGCAGAAATGAACAAGAGATTGAATGATGACAAAGAAACCAGAGACAGTTTAGAAAATAAAAATTGTGACTTGCATGATACCGTAAATAAATTAAAAGATGAGTCAGAACGAATGATAATGGAGTTCAAAGTGTGTGCAAGAGAAAAAGATCAATTGCAAGATGAGATTGCTCAATTATCCAAATTAAATAAGGAGCTGAATGCAAAATTGGCGAGAATGAAACGCGAACATGAGAAATTCGCTGATGAGCTACGTCAGGTTGAAACTGATGTTCGAAGGGTTAAAAATCCTTCGTTAGAGAAGTTCCCTTTGAAAGCTTTGAGTCATTATTATTATTATTATTCTTTATTTATAAAGCGCCAGCATATTCGTCATAACTCATCACTGATTAGGCCTGACAGCTCTATTTATCTGAAGAGCGAGAGTGAGCAGAGCGAAAGCGAAAGTGAAACTAAATCTCATGATGAAAAAAGAGCGAAGCCTCTTACACAGGAGTATTTCAAATCACATCACTCTAGCCAGCCACAGCCTATTAAGAAATCTCATAAAGTTCAGGATTTAACGAAAATCGTTCATTTCTTAAAAAACTCAGTAGGTATCTTTGACCTTAAGGGATCGCCAAAAATAATAAATCATTTAAATATGTTTGAAGAAGCTTTGGCAATATTAGGAATTAATTCAGATGCTCAGAAAATTGAGTTGATCCCATGGGTCTTTGAAGGCAAACATAGGTATTTTTTTCAGTCTTTGAAAGAATCTGGTATACGTAACTGGAGTAAAATAGTCTCCAAGGTCAAATCTGAATTTGGGCCTCGCCGTACCAGTCTAGCTGCGAAAAGAGCAATTTTAACTCTAAAATGCAGACCTAATCAAAGCCCCCGTGAATTTCTTTCAGTCCTTAAAAATGCATACAGCTTGGCTGAAAGAAACCCAGATTTTGAAAACCCTGAATTTATCCAATTATTTTATGATTCATTGCCAAATAAAATAAAGGTTATTTTGGCAAGAGATTATGACCCGAGAAATTGTTTGGATTGGGTACTAAAAGAAAGTATGACCCTATTTACTGTATTTGAATATAGTGAAGAAACTCAGGGGAAAAGAGTGAAAAACTCAC